>JAQQZZ010113886.1:0-15143 GCA_030265115.1 Mopalia vespertina | reverse complement strand
TGGTGTTTAAAACCGAAGTGTGTGTCTTATTTCTTTACTAGAGTAATCTGAGAGTAATCTGTTTAATATAAGATCATCGGACCTGACACTGGTGTACATATATTTTTCATATAAATATCTCTACATTAAAAATGTATATAAACATAGCGATAGAAAAAATAATTCATGTCTCCAAGAGTCATTCACCCAAGAGTTTCTAAAAACAAATACTCTTCCTATCGTATATGTATTAGACATGTGGTACAGACATTGCAGCTTGACCTGCGGGCGTATTGTAATTCCTGGCACAAATGAGGTCTGTCAAAACCATTTATTGGACGTTCCATCAATTCTTATTAACATCTAAAGTAATCTCATCTTGAAATGAACGGAGCGTGTGTGTAGAACTAAATCGAATCCAGGCCAAGATTCAGCTATTCTATAGGACAAACCACAGTAGCCTACTGATAATTAACTGTAACTGTAACTGTAAGTCGCACGTCATATAGGGAATATTTCCGTGCTGTGTCAGAGTAAGATTTCAATATGTATTTATAGGCATATAGTTTATAACACATGATAAAAGCTCTGCACTCAAACAGTTATGAAATATCATTCATTCTGGTTTGAAATGTACATATTTTCACACTGCACTTTTGTCTGAATAGGCTATAACTTTCAAGGTCTATTTCCATACTCGGTACTTACTGCCGACAATATGTCCATGCTCCTGGCCTCTATATTTGATACTTGATGACGGATATTCCGTTATTGTAGTAATAACATTAAGTATAGCATGAAATCCAACCTTTATCAAACACAAAGATACAAACAATATCAAATAACGTCGAGTTTTAAATGACGGCGGACACTCCGACATTCGTGTCACTGAAAACAGGGTCAAATAATATTAATTTGATATGACCAAGCAAAGCAAATCATCGTTGGTAAAGAACCACTAGTTTCATGAAAAACCAAAACAACAAAAAAGCCAGAAAACACGCCGCGTATGGCAAGCCGTTTCTTCACTTCTACCTTTATTATACATAAGTGGAATTCTTTTTCACATACCGGTATGTAAAATAAATGACTTTATTTTACATATATAATTATGTGGAAAAATATTTTCACAAATCCTCCAGACCCAGGGTAATGTCCTTGTTAGGTTTTAAAGCCATTCAATATGATAGCTTCTTTTGGGCTATCTTGCGACTGTAAATATAAGCCAGTGTAAGTCGCTATTCGACGTTTTGCCGTCTGCGCATTGTTTTGTTGGGGGTACCATTTCCTGATCAACTGTCTCGACCTGGGGGTGTGCCCCGATGAAGCTAAACTTGCACAGCATGTTTAAAAGCCCCAATTTGTGTAATTGCCATACTTCGGGATTTGAAGTAGTGCTCTACATTTGTAAATATGATGTAAATTATTTTACATTATTTACAATTTGTGTAATTGCCCTACTTTTTTTTTATTTTACCCATGTTGAGTTGTTTTCGACATATGTGAAAATCTTTGTAACATAAGTAAAAAAGAATTTCTCATATGTGGAATAAAAAATTATTAACTTGTGTAAAATTCCTTTCAACATATGTGATGACAATCTTGTGTCAAAAGCTGGTCTCCGGATACGTCCCTCTATCTGTCGGTGATGTGATTGGAGGAGATTGTTGGTACAAATGATGTGATCGGACACCACGACAAAAGTCACATGTCGCAAACTTGAAGAATTGAGTTATTTATACACCATTGGAAATCAGAATGTTTAAGCTTTAAAATGACACCAAAATTGTGTAATTATCTAAAAAAAAATTATCTAAAAATTCTTTTGCTGCTCGAAATAATTTTTTTTTTTCGAGAAAATCAGTTTAGAAGTTGTGGTTATGAAGTCTATAGCAACCAATGTCCTATAATGATACAAACAAGCTTTTCCATTTCTCAAATTGGATTTTGATCGGAATTACCGTGTAGATGAATGATAAACGAAGGTATTTATGCAATAAAACTTTTTTCCGAATTTTCACGCCACTTAACCTTCGGAGGCATGAAGCTCAAAATCAGTTTGTGCGACATGCGACTCATTTCGTGGTATCGGGGTCACATATGTGAAATTCTTTTCCACATAAATAATATAAAACACAAAACCTAAGTATTTCACATGTGAAGAAGAAATTCACATACGTAAAATACATGTATACAAAAGAGTTCCACTTATCAAAATTGTTGAGAAATGATTTCTCCCCACAGCAAGGGACCGTTTCCAACCTTCGTTTATGCTCTCTACCGTCTTCGAAATATGTAGAATCTGGGATTAGTATAAAGGAATAAGAGACATCGCTTCCCTTCGAATCAGCGATCCGTGAATGTCTTACTCGGTTAGCAGGTTATGCATAAAATCGCTAACTTTTTAAAGCTATTTTTTGTAGAAAAGCGCATCATTTGTTGTCGTTTCATAACAACGATTAGTTAAAATAATATCCATTCGAAAGAAACCCATTTCTAATAAATAGGATCGCTGTGTGGGTTAATAGTCTTAACATTTACAAAACGGGTTACTTTCGAAATACAAAACAAACTGCAGATCGCCGCCATCTTGGCTGTATCGCTGTTATCACGAACAGATGAGAAGGCTTAAATTCAGCTCTACAACCTTTTTTGAGCGACCTTTCATTCATATTTAATGAGTGAATAGCTACTTACCTTTTGTTTAAAGGGAAAAACTTCAAATTAAACAAAACATACATGCTTGTAACTGGGTTATTTCGAATAATGTCGACATTATCGCGTTCCCTGAAATTCGAAAGTCAAATGGTTAATATCATGATTAAAAAATTAGCTCCCCGGATATTCTTTATTTTATAGATCTCGCAAAATCGTGTGCCAAGACGTTGGAAAAACCTGGGACTTTGGAGACAATTTACAGGAAAGATACTAAAGGTACTACAGAAATTGGAATTGTTAGGCTTGTAAATTATGAACGTAAATAGCAGTATATGATTTCATGAGAATGATACAATGTTAGGTAAAACGCAATTCTCACACGTCATCCCCGACAAACACACTATAGAGCGGTTGCTTATTCTGTAGCAATTAGATCCAGGTATTTTTCGTATGTCGCGTACGCTTTATTAATCGTTATACACTTATTATATTATCGCATAGTAAATACGTTATAAAGAAATTATGACTTAGCAATTATGACGGTGTATTATAATGGTGACGTCATTGTTATATAATGGCGCCAATGTACTCATCGCTGTATATTCCTGCCAAGCTTTGAAAACTGTCTAGAATGATTTTAACGAAAATCACACCAAATAATTGCGTTGTGTTAGAAAACGATTATTGAACTCGAGCCTGTGTTACAACAAGCATCACTGGTCTAATTATATAGAAGATCACTCCTGGTTTTGCTAAATTAATAGTCTCTAATGATATTAGTCGTAAGATGGTGAAACGGTGAATAATATCTATTTCTCACACAACAACCCCGATAATCATCACTCCCCCAATTATACGTTATAAAGAGACAACGTCATATTTTCGACGTTATCTCTTTTGTGAAATCACAGTGACATCACGACGTTGTGTTCTCTTTTGCAAGAGACTGCCCCAGTGCCGTCTCTGTTGTTTTGGGGCCGGTTGTTCAAAAGTATATTAACTAGTTAAGACCAGTCTTAAGCTGCTTAACCTGGCTTAAGACGTTTAACGTAAATAGCCTACAATAAAGAACAGTCCTGAAGGCATAGGGTTGCCATGACAGTTAGGCCTGTGTGCAACGTAAGCTAAGATCGCTTTGTGAAACGAGCCCCAGTGACGTCATCAGGTGCACGTGGAGAACAACGCTACAAGCCACTGGAAATCATAACAAAAACAAGCAAAAAGGCATAGTGTGACAAAAAGATTCTTCACTGTTGATACCATGGCAATATCTTTCGACTCGAGTGATGTTCAATGTATCAGAGGCTCTCTTTGGATAAGCTTTAGGTGAAACAAATATTATGGTTGATATAGCACTAAAACACACTGATGACCACTCGAGTGAATCTAGATTTCAATTCCGTCTGTAAGCTGTGCAGGACGATACAATTGTGTACACGTCTGATTCGTGTCAGCACGTTTGAAGCTGAAGTAGACCAAGTCCCAGTTGGCCGCTAATATAGTTGTTAACCCGGACTTAATAGAGCTAGAGTGTCTTGGTACATTACTCCAGGCCCATTTAGCGGAACAGAACTAGTTTAATGAGAGACAGAAAATCACTGCGATTAACTTCTGCTTTATATTCTCTGACAGGAAGAACAACTTAGCTGCACACAGATGACACGTGCGTACAGTTCAGGCTGTATATGACGGATATATGGATCTACAGTAGTAAAGGCTAAGAGCTACCAAATATAGATCTACTTTTTATGTCCTAATTTTGGAGAATTAAATGAGAGAAAGTGTATGATAAAAAATATTGAGCACATGCACTGGCATATGGCAAGCCGTTTTATTACTTCTATCTTTATTCTACATATGTTGAATTCTTTTTCACATATGTAAAATTATTTTTCCACATATGTAAAATAAATGACTTTATGTCACACATGTGAAAACGAATTTTACATATGTGCAAATGAATTTTACATATGTGAAAAAGAATTTGACATATGTGAAAAAGGATTTTACATCTGTGAATTTGCTCCAAAACTACACTCTGACCAGAGTAGATGCCCGGCGTGGCTTACAAATACAGTGTGTATGTTCCTTATATCCCTGAGTTCCTAATTTGTTCATAGTTAATTAATAGTTCACTTGTCAGTTAGCTATCGTGTTCTTCTAGTTATCAAACGGATAACGAAACAGAGGTCACTTGCATGGATTTACTTTCATCACATGACTGAGTTATCCACGTGTTTATTGTTTACGTCTGAAGGCTATTCTTGTGTTGATATGATGACGTCACTAGAGCTACATCATTATTAAAATACTTACAGCGGACGAAATTGGAATTATTTGCAACAAGTCATACATAAAAAAGGTACAGTGTTTTGTTCAAATGAGATTTTACCCGAGAAACAGGCTTTGGTGTGGGGTTTTCTATTAATACAAATCCGCGGAGTACTTTGGTTGATTTCCACGCATCTGTCTGCCTGGTACCTACATCTCTACATGCCTGGCCACCTCCCTGTCTATCTACCTACCTCCCTGCCAGATACCGACTCTCTTGCTGACGACTCACCTAGCTGCCTGATGACAGCTTTTGGCGGACTTTACCCATTTTGATGCCTGTCGTCTTCCTGTCTAACCGTCCACACCGCTGACCATGCCAAAACCAGCCACGCCAACTACCGTAATGCTAGCAGCCACCGTAGAGAATAAGAAAAAAAACGGAGAGGGACCTCATGCCTCCACCACCACCGCCACTACTAGACCTCAAACCCCAGACACGACAAGTGATATCTAATAAAAGGGGTCTCTCAGCGTAAAAAAACGTATACAACTCACCGTGCACCCTGCTGGCCGAGAACCCGGACCACGCTGTTCGAATCACTCGAAGTGGTTGGAAAATAACTGAAGCACGTGATTGTTGACTTCAACATGACCTGCCTCACGCCGTACCAGTGGGATGTCGATGAATGCTATTTACCCTCCAGTGAGATCAAACTAGACGCTGATTTATGTGATGATATCACGTCTCGCAAACCGTGCAGAAACAAAATATTTACGTGCATTTCAAATATTGGATTGTGTACTTACAAAACGATCGTCGATACCCGTCACGTCTCGGTGTAATCATGAACGAAGAAGCTTGTGCCACATTGACCAGTCCAACCAACATCTAGGCTGTGGATAGGTTCTTAGTGGCTACACCACCCACGGGAGATGAGCCGATGCAGCAACCCCGATGCGACCGCGACACCACCAACGCAACACCACCTCTAGGACATCTGGTTGGGGTGTTTCGAGGACTACCTAACCCCTGTCTTAGCATCATTGCAGAAAAAATACTGCGGCGCCTGTGCAAATATCCCCGAGGCTAACAGACATTCGTGTCTGACCCTTGATCTGATGACAACCCTGAGGTTTGTCCCCTTCCTAACCCCCTATGTGTCGCCTGTTTCAACTCCGAGATCGAGATGTCATGCCCCCTGTCAATGTCAATGTGTTTCTTAACCACTTCGCTGTCAAACGAGGCGATACTGATTTCGAGAAAGTCTTTTTGGACTTTTTGGAGAAGCAAAAGGCTAGCCTAGCCGATGTGACACCCCATACGAACACCACCCTCGTCACTGTGAACGATGACTTTGAGCTGTTTCTAAGCCAAGTTTAAATTTAAAAACGTAGCCCATCAGTCTGACAGACCGACCTACCCACATTCAATTTTCTTTATGACGCGATGTTCAGTACTAATAAAAACAGTCTTGTTAAAAAGTTGTCTGTTGTCCTGTGTTTTCCACTTTTTCTGTTTCTACCGTCTGTGTGACACAGCCTAGTCATTTTTCAAGCACTGACGGTCGAGAGCACAGATTAGACCGATCACTCCGCCTTCACTACAGCGATTAATCCACGTCAAGCGCCCGATGCACAGCGAGGCACGGTGCTGCTTCTGATGTGGATTAACATAAAGTAAACGTTATAATTGAAAAAATAAGCATCACCAGCATCAGCATCTAACACTGTGCACTGTGACCCCATCAAAGATGCTGGATAAGACTTTCCGCCGGTTGTATATCGAACCCAAAAGCCAAACGGCCTACAGCGGTGTGAACGGATTATGGAAGGTGGTACGGGATCGAGGCGTCAAGGTGTCGAAAGCTCAGGTGATGGCGTGGTTGAAAGAACAACATACCCGCACGTTACACCGACCTGCCGACGCCACTTTCGATGGAATTGGATGATTGTCGGGGGTATCGACAGTCAACGGCAAGCGGATTTGGTGGACGTGCAAAGCTTGGCCGAACACAACGACGATTATCGCCATCTCCTCGCCTTTATCGACATTGTCTCCAAATACGTTTGGGTTGTTCCGATTTGGACCAAAACGGGGATTCAGCTGATCACCACTTATGAAACCACCTTTGTCACGTGGCGTCAACCGCCGTATTTACAAGCGGACGAAGTAACGGGATTTCTCAACAAAGGATTTCAACAGTTGCTACATCGCAGTATCGTGTTGTATTTTCACATCTAAAACGAAACGAAAGCTTCGGTGGTCGAGCGGTTTAATCGCAGTCATCCACGTCAACCTGTAGTTGCCACCACTAACACCCCGTTCAACACCGACACCGTCCGTACCAACGTCACCGACAACATCAGCACTGATAACGTCACCGTCAGCACTGACACCAACGGCAACGGCACACCGGCATGGATACGCGGTTTCAACACCCGTTGACAGCCCTCGTCCATGGGGACGTGGAGTGGAAAATCGTTCTTCACCCGAACTGCGGATCATGTGGTGTTACGGGAAATGGCAACCGCTCTACGACAGAGAGCGGTAGAATTCCGCGAAGGCTTTCCTTATCTAAAGATGTTTGACCCAAGCGTCAAGACAGTTATGGTTGTCAATAATCTCATGGCCGAAGCCGACGAGCGTGTGACCGCGCTCTTTACCAAGGGAAGTCATCACCGGAACGTGAGTGTCCTGCACCAAATACAAAATGTTTTGGCGGGCGAGTTTTGAAAACGCTACTCTTCGTTTACGCAGGGAGAGACACAGGGCGAGTTTCAATAAGACCACCCGCATTGAGAGCCGCCACGAGAACTCCCAACTCCATCACCATGCATCAGGCTATCCGGTTGAGTCCGCCCATGCGTCCCCTTTTCCCTTCACCCGGGTCAACTCGGGTGTGACATTTCTTCGTTCACGCGTCCAGTGTCGTCACACTCGGGTCACCCCCCAGCTTCAGAGCTGGGTAATCAAGGGGAATCACGTGATCATCAAGGCAGATAACGCATCAGAAAACCCACTGACAAGCTGTTATTTTAATTTTTTACTCGCTTGGGTGTCAATTAGGCCGCAAACAACTACAGTGCACTAAGGTATGCTCATTATTTATTTCATAAATACACCTCGTACTGATATATTGTTGAATTGTTCCTGTAAACAGCATAATAGCTGCACTGAAAATGTTCGATACGGGTTTTGAAATTCGTTGTCGTGTAGCTGGATATAAATATATTTTTTCTTTTTGCTTATTTTTATGCTTGGTCCACCTTTTACATCTTAATATTAATCTTTTGAATAAATCATGACCGTCAACCAATAATCGCAGAATCAAAAATCACACCTTCGTCGAAGAATTTAATATTATGTTATGAGCTTTCGCTTTCGGTTTATACTTCCATTTTAAGTTAATTGACCTCTTAAACCGTTCACGCGCAGGAAGAATCACCTTGGGAAGTATGACGTCATCTCACCCCAGTCGGGCTTACCCGGAGAAGGCGCGCGAACGCATCCTAGGTGGTTGAAGAGTTCGGGGGTAGGGAGTAATGGATCCGCTACCACCGCATTACCGCCTCTTGCAGGCTCACACGATGGCATTTGATGGGGCGCTCCATCGGCTCGGTATCCCTCTGCGTAGTTCCATGGACCACGCGCCGATGACGTTTTAAAGGTGAAGACCGGATTAAAGTCAGACAACAAGCGCCACACGCGAACCGTAGTGGTCCGATAGCTCCGCTTCGGGATTTCCCGGCTCGACTTTCGCCTTGTCCACCTTCGTCTAGTCAACCGGCTTGTCCACCAGTTCGTCCACCGTCTCGTCCACCGCCAAGTCATCCGTCTTCTCCGCCGTCTCGTCTTCCTTTTTCTTCTTTTCCTAGGCGTGCTGCTCTCTACGATTTTGGAGTAGGTTGTACTTCTGGCCAGTTCTGGGTAAATTCAACACCGCAGATATCACAGGTGAACATGGTCATCTATCGCAGGTAGGTTGGTAATTGGGCAGCTAAACAGCGAGGCCGTCAGGTCTGGAATGAAGCTAAACCAGTCAAGTCACCTCCCTTTTATAGCCGTGGTTGGAACGCTACCACGCGCCCTCGGTGTTGAACCGGTTTTAACCTATCTGATGAGCGCGCAAACACACTCTGAATACAGCCTTCCCATTGGTCAACAGCCCAATCCGATTGTACACGGCTCAATCCTTTTTTGACACGTCATCAGCTCATGTTATAAGCATAGAAATTACCACTACGCTGTTTGCACTCAGGTCACCCAGTACACGTTGAACTCCATGACTTCCATACCCTACTCACTATACATTATAAAGAACAACCTTTTGCTAGAGTGTGGAGATTATTTAACAATACTACAGTTTTAAATAAAACAAAACATACGGAAGCCTATAGTTATGTATTTTAATGAACCTTCCTTTTCATGTAGTGTGGCGACTGTATAGCAATATATCAGGTTATTAAAAATAATTTAAAAAATAAAAAATAAAAACATACGTCAACGTGGGCGTGTATGTACATTTCATTTTTTAATGAATAGGTAAACCACAGCATTGGAGTATCATACAAAAAAAAATCGACTTGTACGCAATGTAACCGCCAGAACTCCTGAACAAGCAGACGACATACTTTTATCCATTTTAGTGATACCGCGACGCCATTAGTACAACCTGTGAAGTCACGTAGATGGCGCCCCGCATCTGAGTACACAATCACGTTCAACCCTAACCTCGCATTCACTAAAGACCCAACAACCCCATCTTGCTACTGAATAACGTACAAGCCTTCTTTATATGAAGTCTGCAACCGCTCCTTAGTACTGAATAACGTACAATCCTTCTTTATATGTAGAGTGTAATCAAACTGATTGCACTCTACATATAACAGACAAAATAATTAGTACTTGATAACGTACAAGCCTTCCTTATTATGTAGAGTGTTATGCGACCTGAGTTGCCCTTTATATACGACTCCAAATATTGGCGGAAATAAATGCGCGATGGCCTGGTATAGCATACGAGAGCTGCGTTAGTCTCGTCCGCCAAAACAATTTTGTTGAAAGCATCCTGGCAAGGATTTAATTCTTCTAATCCTCGACGATTAAAACGCCTCTGTCAGGTACTTCATTGTACCAATGTCTTGGCAGGATGAATCCTACATACGGAATCTCTTTGGCATTCGCTGGTCGCATCGTTAACCACTTATGTTCATCTCTCGGTACCTAAGGCTTTTCCTTTAAATGGTGATTGGAAAATTACTGTAATAGTAGCTATTTATCAAGTGTCTATGGCAAACCACTGGAATTTCAGCTGACATTTGGCTTTAAATGTAGGTGCTCCGCCTGTTGTTCGGCTACACCATTGTTCTGTCAGTGTTGATCTTGCAGTTACATGCCTTGATATCCACTGCAGGACTCGATAGTTTTTCCAGGGGTCTTTAATGCTTTTTACTTTCCTGTTCTTTTCTAACCATTACTTGTATCACCTAAGTTCCTCTTGAAGTGCCCTCAAAAGGGGTTTGTCTGGTGAGTTTCCTCAGTTCCCTCTTTATTGGAGAATCTTTAACACAATGGGTGGACGGTTCAGTTAGCATAGAATTCTTCTCTGTCACTCTATTTGGACCAACTTGTAATAATCTTTGGAGAACCTCCCGACAGACTTTGAAAGCTTCATGGTATGTACAAATAGGAGTTTGTACAAACATGTAAATTATGCTTTGTAGAAATAAGAGCTTGAACAAGGTACAACGGTTCCACGTTAGACATAAATCATCGCAAGTGGTATGCAGGAATTTACATACTTCACAATACCGTTAACTTTAAATCAACATTGGTGATACAAGGATTAACTATTGAGTTAACAGTAACACTACTCGAGGCTGGACAGATACGGACTGGAATATGGCAGTTGACATTATGTACCACTCATCAAGGCACATGCATAATATTTCTGTATTCTGCTCCTGTAAGTAGCATCTATTTTAACCACCAATGAAACCAATCCTATTTCTGACACCAGAAATGCAAAACAGACTAAGTAAAACAAAGCTTTTGTTGTTAAGTCCAGATATTTTAATAGAGGCTCTATGAATGTGGATACACTAATAGTCAGTTACATAAAAACATATAATGATCCAGATATTGTAAAAAGTATTCTTTATGAATTACCAGCCTACACGGCACACTATCTACACATGACAGAGATATAAAAAAAAATGTAAACTCGTCTTCCATAAGCAGTGGTTTCAGTTTCAGGGTGTCATTCAAGTAGCCAGTTTGAAAAAGAGACTATTGTTTATCAAGGGGTAACAGGGGATTACCAAAGAATTTAAAATGAGAATTATCTCCCTTGAGTTTACACAAACACACAGCCAAAATAATATAAATATACACAATGTCACAGTTGTTGGTGATTTTTTTTTTGTCCCTAACATTGAATTCTTATATAATTATACAATTTCGTGATAACCAGATTCTGTTTTGTAAAATGGTTTTCCGGAAATTGTATAACTATGTTACCACACTTATAAATGTCGTTCAAAACTCGAAGTTTGAATGCTATTATTTGACCAGAACAAACACTAAGTTGAACTGTTTCATGATCCCCAACCTTGTGCCCTACATAAGAAAATTGATATTTTGTATAGAAAAATAAGAGCGACTGTGTGTGTGAATTGTTCACAGCAGAAACGTACAACAAAAGCCGCCAGTTTACTCAAATCAGGACCTCACGCACTTACTTATATTTCTGTTTTCATTGTTCTCGCATATATGTCATTTCAACGGCTCCTTTCATTCCGACCAAAAAAGTTGATATCTGGCGTAGAGACAGTGTTACCATGTCTGGAGCAGACGCAACAGCCCAAGTGTTCAGAACAACCCCAGTATGGAGAAGTATCATCAATTGGTCTAAAGCTTCGTTGTTGATAAATGGTATCAATTGGCACGGAGCTCCAGTGCGGAAGAGTGTCTCCATATGACAAGAAACTCCAGTGTGGAAACTTGTCACCATTTGATCTCGATCAGTGGAAAAGTTTCACCAGTTGGTGTTGAGCTACAGTGTGGAAGAGTGTCACAGTTTGGGCTAGAGTTATCTGTTGGTTCAGAACTCCAGTGTTAAAAAAGCTCACTGATTGGTCAAGAGTTGCAGCTGAGAAAGATGTCACCAGTTGACCTGCTTCTCCAGTGTGGCAAATTGCCATCAGCTGGCCTACAGCTTCAGAGTGAAAGAGTGTCGCCACTCGCCAGTTGATGTAGAGCATCGATGTAGAAGCATGCCACCTGCTGATTTACAGTTCCATTGTGAAAATAGCCATGAATTGGTCTGGAGCTCCCTCATGGAAGTCCCACAATTCGATCTCAAGTTCCAGTGTGGAGAAGTGTCGCCAGGTTGTCTAGATCTCCTGTTTTGACAAAGCGTCACCAGTCAGTCGAAATCCATGGTGCAAGAGTGATCCAGTAAAAGCACCAATTATTCACGATCTTTACCTTGTTAGCGTATGAAATACGTTAGAGATAATTGTACACCAAACGTCTCTAGATAGATCTTGTAAAAAAATTGCTTTCCATCTTGCTCTAGTACAATTTCCAATTGTATCAGTTTTTATATGTGCACGGACATTTGCCATGTCAAATGTTTTGACAAATATTGCAGAAAGTCCCGATGATAGGGCTAGCCATTGGAGGACAGAGATATTGTTGTACTCCCGAAGATGAGAGGAAACACTTGCTCTAAAGTCTCTTGTGTTGTCCAGCTAAAGCGTTGGCAAGTCTTGGTGTTGTTGGGAAAATGGGGACGAAACGACCTTGTAAGATGTTAGATATTTTATAGGAAAAATTAACTCCAGAGCCGCCAAAAGAATGATTGGGCCCAATGAAAAAAAAACCCGCTTACCCCTTCGAAAACAGAAAAGTTGTAATACATCATCAAGGGCCATATGAAAGTTATTATAAACCGCTTCCTGAAATCTGAGGCTACTTCTATATTAAGAATTCTATATTCACCAAACGAAATTGTAATTAACATATTCACGAACGCACACATTTTAACACCCTGGTGTTTTTTATCGTTTGGCCGGTGGGTCCCTTCAACTTACGGGGCAGCACCCCGTCTGACCCCCCTCCCCCTCTCTTCCGGTGGGTCTGGCCACGGCAATGGTTCAGAGGCCAGTTGTTCAAAACACTTTTTTAAAACTTGGATTACTCAACATCCCACCATATTGACGGCCTACATCAAATCACAGATAAATGATTTATGGAAATCTAGCGATTAGGTCCAGATCTGGCTAGTATCTACGGACAATTCTAAGAAGATTACACTCCTCGTACCTCACATTTAGAAGTGCTCAATCACGGATGTTACGGCAAAGAATAGGACGGTCTTGATCTGGCGTTGTCTGAAGCAATAATTAATAATTTAATTAAAATGCAAGAATTTTATTGGTTTGTTTTTCTTCTCATAAATCCGCCAATATTATCATGTGTGATTATATTTGATTTAAAGTCAAGATTCTATGTATTTGCTGTGAAACAGGAATGTTATTAAATAAAAAGAAGTTTCATGTTTGAATGTTAGTTTTTTAGTTAATTTAGACTTAAATACCCTATGTTTTTGTTCAACCCTTTGTATAAATATGTCCAAAATGTAATCACAATGGCAAAGGAATGTCGATTAATTAAAACCGAAGAATAATCTGATGGTCTGGAGACAAGTTTTTGAACAGATCTAAATCTCAATTTCTTTTGTATGTGTAGGGCATATATCTTCTAAAGTCTCTGTCAAAGTTAGTTCTGATGATGGCTTGCGGAACAAACTGAATCGTTGAGTAAAATGATTTCATTGTGTTTCTTCCTGTTTGTAACTGTTTGTTATTGATCTTTTAAAGCTATAAAAATTTTAGACCCATATATATAGACGGGTCTAACATGTACATACACAAAAAAAAAATATCAGCACGGCGCCAGTCAGAATCCTCAAGTTCATGTAACTGAAGACTGTAAGATTAGCGCTTGATCGAATCAACACGACAGCAGATCTCCAGAACCCTCACAATCAACTCGGTCAGTTCCTGTTTATCGCTTTTCGATGACATTTTCTATAAATTATTTTTTCTAAGCACACTCACTCGGTGTTTGTCATTTGAACAAATATCTAAAAAGTAATCAGATACAATTGCACAGTTTTTTTTTTCAATTTAAGGGGTGGGTGAAATCGTGAGACTTAATGGCGTCATTGTTTGCTACCGCCCAATGGGCTCTGTCACGATCTTTCCCTCTCCTCGGGCTTAATAATGACAGCACATTTTTTATTAGAAACCGCTTTTACAGAAGGTTTTGTCTGAGAGTGTAATATAACAGTGAACAAATTAGAATTGTAGACAAGATGCTGGGGATGATCCGGATTATGGCGACAGGGAAGTCTTCTCGGTGTGTTTGATTCCTCGTACGTCGATCTTTCCTTCCAGAAATAAATCAAGACTCTTCAGTAATTGTGTACTTGTCTCGATCGATGCTGCTCTGGTGCTCTCAGAGACATGGGAAAACAGAAATCTGGTCTGTTTGTTTATCGTGTCTATAGACTGTCCTGTGTTGTCTTGGTTGTTGCCAGTGGTGTCGTGGTGGTTTCCTCCACCATTCGGACTGGCACGGATATTAGCGAAGTAACATGCTCACGGCGTTAAACCCCAATCAAACAAATCTGCCTGCCTAACTATTTATATATGTTACATTGATTGACATCGGCGCATCCACCAGCTCTTAAATCAAACTTGAATGATTTTATTGTAGACTGTAGGAAATGTATTTAAATCCATGTATTGAAAAATGATAATTCGGTGATATAACTATTACATTCTGAAAATTAAACCACAAAGGCTACTATTAGAATCCTAAATAAAGACACTGTTGAAAATCCTCAAGGTCCATGGTGGCGGTCTACAGAATTTTGCGATGGAAAAAATCTATCCACGCAATAAATTTCGTGCTTCTGTAAGTGAAACTATTGCCGATAGCATTTCATTTTTATTCAGTATATCAGTAATATTACAAATAAAACATTGTAGACTTATTGTATGAGTTGGCCGAATAAAGTTTCAAAGAACTATCCAAATTCCTTCTAGCGGGTCATTAGAGAGAGCTTCCTGTTGCCCTGGTGCTTTCTGAGCTAAAGAGGCACAGGAAGCGGATATGTTAGTGATGTCTTTGTATTGTCCCGTGAGTGTCCTGGCTTGTT
>JAQQZZ010113875.1:0-15143 GCA_030265115.1 Mopalia vespertina | reverse complement strand
GACGTGTGTTTTGATTTGTTACACTTATCTTTCACCGCAAGTGTTTGTGTGTTGAGCCAGTAATACCCTTGTGTGCTAGAATGAGATTTCCATCTGATATGTTCTTCAATATGCCTCTAGAGGAATCCAAAACATAGTCTAGACTGGGGTATAGTTATTATATTGTGAGAAGTAAATCACCACATATGCACTGTATTTTTTCCTGTCGACATTAATGCAATTTGCAAGTTCCAAACTTATTAATGGATCTATACCAAATTTACAAATTTGTAATCCTATAAGTATACAAGCTTTTTACGAATAAAAACATTTATAACATAATCTATATTACGCACCGTAATTAGTTGCAGAGTTTAAGCGTCCCAAACTGTGTAACTGCCTCCTTAGGATCTCGATGTAGCGTTCAATTCTTTAATAAAATAGACTTACCGGCTTCATACAGGTTTAATATCCCCGTCGCATTCTGTGTCTTTTTACTAGGTATACATGCCTATAATATGTGCAAGTTACTGGCTCTTCTATTACAATTTACAGCCAGGGTGGAAGAGAGAGAAGTGGCGGGTTGGCAACAGATACTTGAACCGTATTTCCGTACTTTCAACCAGGCTAATGGGCTTCAAGTCACGTTTGAAATATAAAATGTGTCAGACAGTTCAGTATATCAAATTTTATTGGACAGTAATAATTGAACCCATAAAAGGCGGTAAGTGAAAAAAAATTGCAATTACAAATTTATCTGACTCTAACTCTGTATCTCTCAATAAGGCTACATTTGATGATAGACTATAAGAGATACAGAACTCTTCATAAACACGGTAATATGTTTTTAAAAATATTTTCCTCTCAATGAAACCAGAGTTCCGGCAATGAAAAGTTACACACAATTGCCTGAGTTGTTTTCTAGGGTTAATATATAGACCACAGTTAACACATGACACGTACTTCGGGAAAACAAATCACCAATTTTATGCCGAAAAATATAAGTGTATATATTTATGGTATGATATACATGTATAGTGGAGAACCGGGTAAATATCCTATTGTGTACCTTTATTTATCCAAATCGCATTTAGTTCGCCTTATTTGAAACTCTGCTTGAGGTCGTATTTTTTTCTATGCGACCAATTCAAGCTTTCTTAAATGCCTATATTACTCCTTCAGAAGAAATCACATGTTGTTACACTTTCTGAACCAATCGAAATAACAAATGCGAAATTGTTACAGTCGACGTGTGTTTTGATTTGTTACACTTATCTTTCACCGCAAGTGTTTGTGTGTTGAGCCAGTAATACCCTTGTGTGCTGGTTGATATTTATACCCCTCACTCTCCGTTGTTGATTTATTGGACTCTCTTCAGGCCATTAGCTCAATTCGAAATATATTAGTACTTGCCATGCATATATCTTAATTTCATAAACGTTTTACGATTGGCAAATTCAACAAACCAATCAAAAATATACCTTTAATTTTTTGACCTCAAAACTATTCGACATCAATAGTTGAATTTCGTTTTGGGTTAAACATGGATCGGATAAGAGCTGGATTTCGAAAGGTAGGTTTTTAGTTATGTTATATTATGTTACTGAACAAAAACTGTATATACGACAAAAATGTATTCCTATATTCTCTAATTGATTATAGTTAGATTTGTTATGTAAATGTCATCCGGCATGGCCCCTTTATATACAGTTTGCAATGGGTTTCATTGTTTTAGAGTTCCGAAAATATATTACAAATGTTTCACCAGCAAAATTAAAGATGTATATCGCCCAGCCCCTGAACAGAGGGGGTGAGGAAGGGTGGCAAATGGTTGATTGACTAACACCATATTTGGCGAGACTCCGCCGTCATGCCCGAAATGACCTCGATCACGGCGTTAAACGCAAAACAAATTTACCGACAAGCGAGATTGTAAAAAAATATATAAATACAATTATTAAGCTTTGTCAACTTGTCCATTATGTTTTCCCTTTTTCCTTAAAAAATCTAACAATTGAAATTGACAGCTGACGGGCGCCAACGAAAATAAAGTTGCCCCAGCAGCCACAGATTCGCAGCCCCAGGAAACAATAGAACGGGGAAGCTGGGGAGGAAAGCTAGAGTTTATTCTCACCTGTGTGGGATATTCCGTGGGACTCGGTAATGTCTGGAGATTCCCTTACCTGTGTTTTAAAAATGGCGGAGGTAAATATACATTGTTCGATACGGTTGTATTAGCTTGTTTTTTGTTTTAAACTATCTATAGGTGCTTTTTATTGTTATTTCACCTTTATCAGTTGTATGCCGAATGGAACATTACGTTATAAAGTTGTGTGTTTGGGAAATGTCATCTACCTTATCAAAATAGTTCCATGTCACTTAAACACTGTTATGTCTTCAGTGACTGGTATATAATTGATGCCAACTTATAAGCTTATGTACGGAAGCCAGTTAGTGCCATGTCGAACTCGTTTTTCTTCAAGTTATCTCACAATGACGAGTTATGTCTATTAACGAGTAAGCTTTCTTGCAATTACGATATGCTAATTCTTAATAACGAGATATCTAACTCACAATTACGAGATATATTGATGACAAATTTGAATTGCACGGGTCCCTAACTGGCTTCCGTACTTATATCCCTTATCGATCTGTGTTCGCTGAGTCCCAGTCTTGAAGCTACAAAATACACTACTCTACTTAAGAAATTCAGCAGGCTTAGTCCATAGTTTTCTTCTAGGCCTAATAGTGTATAAACCTATATGCCCTTCAATCGGACAGCGAAATGCAGTCAGCAACACAATCAATGAAGCTCGTAAGAAAATTACTATCTAGATGAAAGATTTTCATTTATTGGGCGGGTGGTTGAAGGGAGCTTTCTATTGCCCTGGTGATCACAGAGCTAAAAGCGAACAGGAAGTCAATCTGTTTGTGATGTCTTTGTATACGCAATATATTGCGCTTTTTGATCGTCCTGTATTTGTCCCGTCTTGTCTTTCTGTGTTGCCAGTGGCGTCGAGGGTGGTTTCATTCAGTCATTGGGCTGGCACACCATCATATAAGTAAATAGTTTTTAGAACGTCGTTAAGCACTAATCAACCAACCAACTAATCACTCAATCACCCAATCAATAAATCAATCAATCAATCGTTATATTTTGTGAGAAAAAGACGAGTACACACGACACCCCAGTTAGCCTAACTGTTTCCAATTCCAGGAGCCTTCCTCATACCGTATTGGATCATGCAACTATTCGTCGGCATGCCATTGTTTTACCTGGAGTTATCATTTGGTCAGTTCGCCAGCCTTGGTCCATTGACGATCTGGAAAGTCAGCCCTCTCTTCAAAGGTAAACATAGACAAGTCGTCATTCAATTGGTAAAATAATAATTATTCTCTGACTCCTTGTAGAAACTATTTTTTAAAGTCTTGCTGACCCCCCGTGTTGCTTTTGATGACACCTGTTTATTTTTTAAATATTTTTTTAAGCTGATTCTCACAACTGTATGTACAATAAAAAATAAGATATCTATCTAAGCTTGGATACTCAGAATTACCAATCCGTTTGGTGAAGATCCAATAATCACTAAAAGCTATTGCAAATTGAAATAATAAATTTAAAAAATCCAAATCTACAACAGCTATACTGGTATAAAATAAAGATAAAATATCCTTTACAAAAATTTAAAAAATCAGGGCGGACTTAATAAATTATAACTTTTTTTCTGAATTGGCATGGGGTATTTGGGTTCGGATTAATGGCCAATGTGGTGTATTAGCTTAATTTTGTTAACCATGCAGACTCCGGCTAATGTTTTTACTTAGCTGTTTTGGTCGTTATATCGAAAATTCCGTCACCATGATGTGAAACTTTGGATTGTCAACTCGGGAAAGGTTGATTAAGGGAACTACCGGAGGTTTTTTCCCTATGAAAGTTTAGGTGGGAGGTACATACATGTAAGACCGAACGTTAAAGTTAAACGGCGTATGGAAAATTAATTTTGGTCTGTGGCAATCTAAAATAGAAGCATCGTTCATTACAAAACTCTCGCGAGAATACGACTGCTTTTGTCCTTGCTGTATAGCAAGCACCCGATCCACAGTTTCGAGCTTATACTTTTGTAAAAAATTATTACCTGCTTCTAACGAGGATAAAGTACAGGCGGTAGGCCGTACGGCTTATCACAGATAAACAAGTAAGCTTGAATCTGTTAATGACGTGCAGATCGGGTGTATATTCTTTTCTGCCACTCTTGGTATTCAAACCGGTGAAAAAAAAAACACGAAACAATCGCATTGGAAGGAGAAAGTTACATGCTTTTCGATGTTGTTCAACCATTGCCTGAACTGCATATATCGCTTTAAAATAATTATAGCACGGATTGAATTTTAGGAATTGGTTACAGTATGGTGATTGTACTGGCTTTGGTTGGAACCTATTATAATGTGATCATCGGCTACTGTTTCTTCTATCTGTTCGCTTCAATGACCGATCGACTGCCCTGGTCGCACTGTGACAATGAATGGAACAGTCCAAACTGTGTCGTGGGAAACCAAACCCTGCCTGATGGTAAGCTATTGTACTGACATATTTATATACTGATTTTTAAGTCAGTTTTTTCATATAAGATATAATGTCATTTTTGTGTTAGGGTTAAGCCTAACGCATGTGTAATGGTATGCCCAAAATATAAGGAAAAACCCATACTCTCAAGTACAAGATAGCTTTGCAACGCAGACTGCAACGTTCCTCCTTGGAAACCACGTGTGAAATGTGTAAATCTTTCATATAAGGCAACAGTAAATGGAACAAATAGTTTCATTGAGAATAATTAAATTTGTCAGTAACTTAAAAAGAATGGAATTAAACATAAATGTTAGTCTCGGACCTTAAAAATGATATATGGAAACTAAATGCCGTCTTGAACAGAATAAACAATTTTTGTATACATTTGTTTATAGTGTGAGCAAAATTTATATAGGTCTATAGTTGTTGGAGGAAAATTAAGATATCTGGTATCTTTTCCGCTTTGGCAAGCGTAGTGTATTGAACAAAATTAAAAATCTTCATCTTTATATTTCTGAGGGTGAACAATTACGTTATCAAGATTAAAATTGAGAATCCTTATTCTTATTCAGGTATATGTCAGATATGTCGTCTTTTTTGCAATATATACAGTTGTTTCTATTTTCTGTTAAAGGCTGTAAATTTATTTACCAGTATAGGCTTTTTCTGACAGATATAATAGTTAGAAATCGAAGCTTATGTAGAACTATAAAGTTCACATATGTGAAATTCTTTTCCGCATATGTTGAATTATTTTTCAATTCTTTTCCACATATGTGAAATTCTGTTTCACATATGTAAAATAAAGTCATTTATTTTACATATATGAAAAAGAATTTCTTTCACATATGTGAAAAAGAATTCAACATATGTAGAATAAAGGCAGAAGTGATAAAACGGCTTGCCATAAACGGTATATTTTTTATTGGGATTGTTTTGTTTGTTTGATTGGGGTTTAACGTCTTGCTCAAGGGTATTTCTTTTATATGACGACAGATTGTCCGTTTGACACTGTTCCTTATTTAAATACAGTGAAAACCCGCGTGGAAACATCGTAAAATCCACCTCCGCGAATGCTTGAATACCGTGTGACTGACTCATAAAACTGATAGTCGACGGGCGGACTCGAACCTGTGTACCGGACACTGAAGTATATGATTATTAGGCAGACATGCTAACCACGAAGCCACGACAAGGGGAAATGTTCGAGTCCTCATTTAAAGAAAATGCCAAGTCACGCAGATCTAAATCTCTAGTACGTGCCTTTAGCCTGGTCATTCTGTGTGATACATACCTGTTATGATTTATTTGGCAGCAAATGAACTCAGTCACCATTTGCCTGCCTATATCACACTCGATTCCTGTTAAAAGACAATCTTGAGACGTATAAATAATATCGTATTTTATCCAAAACACGGCCAAGTCTCGTGATGTCACATATATGTGCCAGCATGTATACTGACCCGCCGGAGTCGTGAGTCGGACTCAGTTATGTTGGTTAGTGAGTCAATATGGCTATAAATAAGGAAAGATGTAGGTTATAGCTGTCACTTTATAACAATTGTTTAACGCATATTATCACAGGAATAGTCCCACACAAAATTCACCAAAGTCAAAGGTTAAATTACTCCTTCACCTGTAAAAAATACGACTCAGCAAACAGCCTCGTGGTTGACGCGAGGTTATCTATACGAATGCCATAAAGCATTCTGTCGTTATGAGTGCTTTGCAGTCTGAATTTTCTTCAGTGATTTTAGCTGTGTTTTCAATAGAAGGAAACAATTAGATTAAGTACTAATTCATAATGCGACCAGTTTGTGCTATTCTAAAGTTCGTCTTTTATGTGTTCATTTATAATGCGCACTAGTATTTAATGGGCTGCTGTATAATGCGTCATGTATAGGCCTATGCTAAATTAAAGTGCGCTTTATATGTGAAATATGTGTTTATTTACAAAGCGTCGTTTATGTGCTAGTTTATAATGCGTCGTTTCAATGCTAGTTTAAATTGCAACATTTATGAGCTAATGTAAAATGCGTCTTTTATGTGATAATGTATATTGCGCTTTTTTACGCGGAATACATTACAGCAAGGCGAAATAAGCGAAAGTTTTCCAACGCAAAGCCTGCAACTGATAGGAAAAACTTCGTTCGTTTTTTGAAGTATGTAAATGTGTTTACGATCCAAATCCCAAAGCCACAAAATAGGCACTCTTAGGTGCCAGTTCGTCGGAAATTAGACTATAGACTGTTTGGTCAATTGTGGTTTTAGACCGTGCTCCAAGCCGAATCGTTCATTGGGCGGCTTGCTAGACCAATGGCTACCAACCACTCTTGACGTCACTGGCAACAAACAAAAACAAGACCGCCTGGCAGAAATACGAAATTTCAACAGTTACGTTAAGAAGCCAGATTTTTTATGCACTAATGTGAGGGATACATTGTAAAACATTCGTTCAACGTTTCAGTTCAATGGAAATAATATTGCACCAGTTATTAGCAAGAACAGTTAAAATTAGAGGAAAATATGGGCAGAAAAAAAAACATTTCATTGAGTGTCACAATTAATATTGATTGGTGATTTACGCCGTGTTTAAGGGTATTTCACTTATATGACGGTGGTGTACTCCAACAATAATTGACACTAGTACAACCATAAACTTAGTAAAGACAGTGCTTAGTGCTAAGTAAAGACAGTACTGTTACGGTAGAACCCAAACAAAAAGAAAATAACCAGCGATTTTATTTATTTACAATATATATTATAAAATAACAACAAGCAGGATTATACAGTTTAGTAAACAATGGTAGAAACACTTTAAGAAATACAATTGAAGAAAATGAAAATATCAGGCTTATGTATAGTAACTTACATACATAGCATACAATGGATCAGCGTATAAACCTGCTGATAAAAAAAACTTAACGGGTGTATCATTTTAAAGTTCTCTGCAAGCACATGGAATCACTCAGTGTTTTCTTAGGCAAAAGACCAGAGAAAAACATAATTTTTTTCAAATTCATTTGATTAAAATGTAGATGTTTTGGCCTTAATTTAAAAATACTGTGTATCCATTTAACACAGCTCTTTAGTAAAAACACATTAAGTATATATAAATTATCAGCCATCAAGGCGAACTTAAAATGCTTACATAAACTTTAAACTGAATAGGTACTTGATAGTTCTGCTTACTCATTGTCATAAAGCAACGAGTGTTTATACAGGACGCGTTGATTGCTATGTATGAGTAAGCGTAACCTTGTTAGATTATAAATAACCGGAGGTTGACCCTATTATTTATGATGTGTTTGCCCAATATAATCTAGATTAGTGTTTTCTTGTCATATATTCAATCAGAAAAGCCACAAAGTAGGCCTATTATGTGGTTAGATTTGTTAACATCGACACTATCTCTTCAATGTTTCTTGCATGAGCTCGGGTCTGTTTCTTGCATGAGCTCGGTAATTGAGCGCTGGACGACTGGCCACTGGTAACAAACAGAGACAAAACAGGACAACAAGGAGATGCAAAATCAGAAACACCAACAGTTCGGCTTCTTGTTGCCCTTATAACCACGGGAGCAGTAGAGCAACATAAAGCTATACCTCTCTGGGACCTGTTTTACGAATCATACGTAGCTAACATTAGACGTAATTACCAAGGCGACGGAATGCGACTGGACGTCACGGTAATTACGTCCAGGGTAGGTTATACGCATGCATGCTTCGTAAAATAGGCCCCATGCTTCGGGGCTTAGGCCTATCTACGGAAATTAACGCCCAAGCGATCGAAACACTAGAATTGCAACCCTTTCTAAACTTATGACACCCATCTTTCAAATAACTTCAAATTACCACAAAAAGCAGCTCAGATATAGGCCTATCAGCCATAGTCGTTCATCTTTAGACTGCCAAATTACGACACAAGTTTGGTTTATTGCCTGCCTGTGGTTTCTTGGATTGGTGTCCATATTTATTTAGAGTCTCGCGTGAACCAATCTCTTCTGACGTTAACTACGACCACGGGTCTCGTGGCGTGGTCGCAGTTAACGCGAGAAAAGTCTTATGTGTTATATGACTTGATAGGTATCTCCTATATTGTGACCACCTGTTGGTTTGAATTCCTCACCTGACCATATATGTGAAACTGTAATGTCAGACTTGAGGTCCGATATATAGTGCCATTTGATTAAAACCGGATCCAGTCTTACCTCCATGACTTATACATACAGCCCACTTGGTCATATACCAGGGCCATTTTGAATGTAGTGATGTTCGCTTAATCGGCGTAAATTGTGCTATCGTCGTCAGCGAATTACAGCTGTATAAATACACCAGAACTATGTTATGATGTCATTCAGCTGTAGATTAATCCAATTTCCTTTATAAAGATACCAATCAAACAAACAAACAAATTATAAAGATACAAGTTTAAGCATTCTTAAATGAAATTTTTTTTCAATTTTATGTTGACCTTCATAACACATTTTCAAATTTGTATGCACTTGATGGTTGTTTTGTTTGGTAAAAGTAGAGCCCCCTCTAAATTCCTGGTAAGACAGGAATGGCGCTGGTTTATTCCAAAGTTGAGAAGCTAGATGGTACTTGATGGTTACAAAATGATATAGTGCATGGGCTTGCCGACAAAATGAAGTACAAGTAGAACTTAACCAATCACTGAAGACCATTTCCTTTTCTGCCTTGGGTTTTATTCCCGATTGTGGTATCTGTGACTCTTATAGGTGTTGTTGTATTGTTTATCGTATCTTAATGTCATATAATAAAATAATTGTGTTCATTTAAGTCGGTCTATATACTGAGTTATACCGACCCCAAGGAGAACAGACATAGCCGCCTTCGGTCCAGGTCAATATGACTCCTGGGGAAATGTATAACTCGTTACTTGCTCATCAAAAGGCCTTAACTTTATAATATAGGCCTATTTCCTTTTACTCCTCATTCCAAATTCGGAATACCATACTAATGGATAAATGTATACGAACGGGCAGACAGGCATACAGACAAATGAATTGATGATTGAATCAATCCTTTACTTGATAGATTATACATAAGCTCTTTCTTAATTGAAAAATAAAAATATTTATTTCTATAAAATAAATAATCACACTGGGACAGGGATAAAGCGAATCTTTTAATGTTCTAGATAATTTCACAGAGACAAGTTTCTAAATAGATCGAAATTTCGAGTTGTAGTGTGTAATTAACAGACCTATCGAGAGAAGGTAATAACCATGTACGTGCCTGGTATAGAAAGTATGTGGTTAACAATGTAGCAAACAAGATATTCGTTATAATAAATATACAAACTTTATTTTTCTTGTTACCATAAGGTCAGATCGGCATTTCGTCCAGTGAAGATTTCTTCACGTAAGTATTCCATTTGTGATGTGGCAAATGTTTCTCACTGTTTTAAATCAGTCAGAATTTCGTGTTATATAAATATATTGGATACGAAATAAACAAAGCGTCAGTATTTTTTTCTCAAAATGCGTCAGACCAAAGAGGGACAAGACCCCTCACCTCTGAAGCAATGTTGTCTGCATGTCAGTTGGAACCGCAACAACCAGCGGTGTATATGGCTTTTCTGTGTCCTTCGCAATTTTTTGGCTCCAACAGTTTAACGGAAAATAACCTGAACCAAGAAGCATGTTCTCCTGTTGCTCTGATAGAGGATAAATAAATAAATGAATGTTTACAAAATTAATTAACACCTATTCCTAGTCCGTATTCCAAGTATAACAAATTAATTATGTTAATCAAAATCCATGAAACCTACATAGTGTTTTGTTCACGGTGTGTTTGTATGTTAATATATGGAAGCCGAAAACGGTCATCTCGCTGCCCTGCCCTTTCATAAATGTAGTCCACGTTCATTTATGGAAGCCGGTAGAGGTCATCTCGCTGTCCCGCGATCCAGACTTTTCATGTTTATATTCAATTTATTCTTCAGACGTTATGTATTGAATCAGTCTGAGGGGATTGAGGATTTCGGCGCTCCTCGATGGCAGCTCGTTCTATGTCTAATGTTGGCCTGGGTCGTTGTCTTTGCTGTTCTTGTGCGTGGTATCAAATCACTGGGAAAGGTAAAATGTTTTGTAGGCCTATACTCATCTTCGTAAGCCAAGAGTTTTATCCCAAGCTACCCTGCATTACAACCCTTAGCGGATCGAGCGCATATAAACAAACGCTATTGTCAAGCGATTGATTGGTTGCGTGAGAACTTCTACGCAACCAATTAGATGTTGTGTTATGAGAAGGACTCTGCTAGTAAAAATAATATCGATAGTCAATAATGAAAGTGGGTGAATTGTTGTCGAAAAACAGATATGTTCGGGGTATTCAAGCAATTCAATGAGAGTAGTGTATATATGCCCACCCCTACATACACCAACTCTCCGTATATACGCCAATAGTGCTTTACAAATTTAAACAAATTGTCAAAACTTGAGTATAACATTCAACATATGTCATCAGCGCTTTAACTCGAAACTTGGTCACTTTAACCGCCAGGGGGCTTAGCTGTAATTATATTTATATGAGCTCGATCCGCCAAGGGTTGTAATGCAGAGTGGCTCGGAATAAAACTCTTGGCTAGAGAAGATGGCCTATACTTGAGTAGAAGGAAACTTAATGGATATGTTGTTTATCCCAAACTTCCCTTTATCCCAAACATCCCAAAGTCCGTCCGCATTTTAAATCACCATTCTGCAGGCTTAAAATTTAACAATAATTCTGGTTATTTTGAGATATAATCAATATGATTCAGTCCCATACAACGATCGAACACAGAAAACTCTTTTCCTATTAACCTCCAGTTTGCGAGGTCAATCCAATAACCTTGACCCTTTAGACATTTACAATGTCTATCTTGTATTATCAACTACTGATTGCTGATATCTGTATAGCATGCCTGTTTGAGGGTGTAATATAACAAACATGGAATTCGCCTAGCTACTGAGTTTAAAGACCCCAATTCGTGTAATTACTCTACACCGGGATTTGAAGTAGGGCTGAAATGTTCAATTAAGTAGACTTACCGGCTTAACACGGGTTTAAAATCCCAATTGAATAAATTTTGTATCCTTTTATTAAGTGAGCATGCCTAAAAAGTGGAAGGTACAGGCCCTTGTTATAAAATGTAAAGTCTACAGGCAGTGTGCAAGAGAGAAAAATGGCTGGTTAGCAACAGATACTTGAACCGTATTTCAGTATTTTTAACAAGGCTAATGGGCGATTTCAAGTCTAGTTTGGCATATATAATGTGTCAGGAAGTTCAGTATATCAAATATTATTGGACAGTGCTGATTGAACTCATAATAGCCTGTAAGTGAAAAAAACCCTTAAAATTACATTTTAACTCGGTATCTTTTAGTAAGGCTACATTGTTTGATAGACTATTACAGATACCGAACTCTGCATCTATGAATTCGCCCATTTTTAACAATAATAAAATGTTCTATTTGGTCAAATCATTTCACACATTTGGTTGTCTTCCTTAATTTTTCAAGTTACATTTTTGAATGGTAAGTACAGCTGAACTCCGGATCTCCGGAAAGTGTTTGTGGTCATTACAAGATCATTTTGTTTTCTTCTATTTTTGGCGTTAACTGAATCATGTATTTATTCTGCATTCGTCACAGGTAGTGTATTTTACAGCCACGTTTCCTTACATTTTGTTAACGGCCATTTTGATTCGAGGCGCCACACTGGATGGGGCTGGAGACGGTGCTTATTATTATCTCAATCCGGACTGGGAACGACTGACTGATTCTACGGTAAGTTATTTATGTTAGTACTGGAGACGGAGCTGACGGACATTCAGGACGAGAACGACTATATTCCTTTGAGTTCATACGCCACTGGATCTATTTAAAGACAATTTCAACCGCTGTTATATACACCGCGTACACTGTCCACTTAAAAGCGTAAAATCTCAGTATCTAGAGAGAGCCTTCATTCAGGTACTGATTTGCTTCTTAGATATTTCGAAACGAACGCCAAGTTAGTCAAATTAAAATAGGAGAAAAGAAAACTCTCGGAGGGACAAAAATAGAAAGAACACACTATGATGTATTTCATAGGCCTATTACGCTTGGTGGAATATTAGAAAAGCATCAGCAATTCACAATTCTTTCCCAAAACTTCATGCAGTATGATTCAACACATCGCCAACTGATGACCTCCATGTTTTGAAGGTGTGTGATAATAGAGACTTAATTATCTCCCCTGGAAAATAACTACTGTTCTACCATGACGTAATGCTCTCCATATAAACTCTTAGTTAAATAAATAAGTTTTAAAGAATGTTTACGAAATAGTCCTCTATCAAAGGATAATAATAATATATTTGAAAGAAAAAATAATCTGTTCTTGAAGAATTTCAGCTATTTCTAGCTTTAGTATTAGTGTGTTAGCTGATGATTATAGTAGTCGCGGCAGAGGAGTATAGTTTTCGTCAAACATGGCGGCGCCCATGGATCTGATGAAACAAGTATTCTAACCCTGGTACTCATATATTTGTCTACATGTGAGTTGAATAAATAGCGGTTTGACTAACAAGGTTTAACACAAGGAATACCAGCGAGATTTGTTTTCTCCTTCTCCGATAGCAGAGGTGATTCACGAGCTTATATCGAGTGCTAAAAACCATGCACGCCTATGTCCAAAAATGATGCTTTGAGAAAAACAAGTCCAAAAGATTTATCTTAGCTCTAAAATATTTATATCAAAAATTAAAGATCATCTTTTAAACTTTTCTTGTTGCTACAACTTTGCCAAAGTTAATGCTGGGGTCTTGTGCTCATTGGATCCCTGTGTGGGTCAAGAATAACCAAAATGAACATGGGCAGGTCTGGTTTTAACCCCTCGATACGAACACTATAGTTATATTGGCCTTCGTTCAAGTTAACAATCTCCCTTCTGAAGCGCGATACAATAGAGCGAGGAAAACTCTAGCATTTCCCTGTATGTCATGTTGGTCATCGTTGTGACATTGCCGCAATTAGTAAAGACTGGTCAATTCATCAATATCAAATAGTGGCATATAAGCATAAATATACAGCCAGATAGTACTTCAATCACTTTGAAACGTCATCGAGTTAACATTTGTTTACATTTTGCACAGCGGGTGGTTGGAGGTAGCTCCATATGTTGCCCTGGTGGTCTTAGAGCTAAAGGGGAACAGGAAGCCGATCTGTTTGTGGTGTCTGTATGCGTCCTGTTATTGTCCTGTATTTGTCCCGTCTTGTCTTTGTTGCCAGTGGTGTCGAGGGTGGTTTCCTAATTCACCCATTGGGCTGGCACGTCGTCATATAAGTGAAATACCCTTGATGTTAAACCCCAATCAAACAAACAAACAAACAAACATTTTGCACATTTTTATATGCTAAACAAAATATATATGTTGCAGACATCTGTTTTTTTGTAGCCATATTATCAGCTGTGTTTTGAATTTTTGTTTGTATACAGGTATGGGGTGATGCCACCACACAGGTATTCTACTCTCTCAGTGCCTGTTCTGGAGGTCTTATTATGATGTCCAGCTTTAACAAATTCAGCAATAACTGCCTCAGGTAAAGTAGGTATTGAAAATAAAAATGCTAGAATTCTTTCAAGATAGATGCACATAAATGTACAGGGTTTACGAGGTTTTCTACCGGTTTTCCACCGTAATAAGGCAAGGAACAGTGTGGAGTGGACAATCTGTCGTCATATAAGTGAAATACCCTTGAGTACGACGTTAAACTCCAATCAAACAAACAAACGAACAAACATTCTCTTCAGCGGACATATTCAATGGTAAAATTCCATTTCTGTGAAATACCAGTTTCCAAGTTGATTTCTTCTTAACCCATACCGAATGTCGTGCTTGCTACTTATTAATCCCATTCTTTCTTTACAATGTATACTTGGTCATTATCTTCTCTCGGAATGTCTGTACGTTACCCATAACAACATGAGATTAAGATCTATTTTGCAATTTTTCTCTGTGAGTTTATCTAGAACATGAGATGATTCAAAAGTGTTAATATATCGATATAAATCTAAAAAATATTGAATTTTTAGAAATCTATACATATATGCAAGCCTCTCTAATCCCTTGGTGCCAAGCCAAATCTTCTTTCTCTACATTTTTATTAAGATAAATTAATAGAAATTTGTCTCTGTGAATTATCTAGAATTCGTCGATTTTAATTAATAAACATCCCTGTGCGAGCGTGATTCCTTTTTACTAAATATAAAGATACAAATGGACGTACTACTTTCTACGACTACAGTAAAAAATTCTAAAAGAGATCGTTTTTATAACACTGGTAAAAAAGGTACTAGTAAACAGTGGTTATATAATGATTGACATTTATATTGCTAGCAATTTAAGAAGTATATATGGAGTGTTGGGTCGATAATTGCTTGTTTGTTTGGTGTATTCCGCTTTCGCCTACATTCCAATTTCGCCTACAGATTTTTAGGCAAGAGTTTGTAGGCGAAAGTGGAATATCGGAGTCAGAAGATAAGGCGATTAAAAGGGATTAAGCCTCAGGGATGCCAGTGTCCCGCTAACTCTCCAAAAGAAGAAA
>JAQQZZ010113864.1:0-15144 GCA_030265115.1 Mopalia vespertina | reverse complement strand
GTCATACCTCTGATCATACGCTGATGTGTGTGTGCTGATGTGGATGGTTTGTGTTGCTAGTGTGTCAGACTACTGATTATCCACTGATGTGCGGCATCCATGGTGTAGTTGCTAGTGTGTCAGACTACTGATTATCCACTGATGTGCGGCATCCATGGTTTAGTTGCTAGTGTGTCAGACTACTGATTATCCACTGATGTGCAGCATCCATGGTTTAGTTGCTAGTGTGTCTCACTGCTGATCATCGTCGATGTGCCACATCTGTGGTTCAGTTGCCAGTGTGTAAGACTACTGATCATCCGCCAATGTGAAAGAATCCGTGGTTTAGTTGCTTGTGTGTCAGACTACTGATCATCTGCTGATGTGAAACATCCGTGGTTTAGTTGCTAGTGTGTCACACTACTGATTATCCGTCAATGTGAAAGAATCCGTTGTTGCTAATGTGGCAGACTACTCCTCATCCGCTGATGTGCGGCATCCATGGTTTAGTTGGTAGTGTGTACGACAACTGATCGTTCGATGATTTGCGGCATCCGTGGTTCAGTTGCTTGTCTGTCCAACTACTGATCATCCTCTGATGCGCGGCATCCGTGGTTTAGTTGCTAGTGTGTCTCACTGCTGATCATAGTCGATGTGCGGCATCCGTGGTTCATTTGCTAGTGTGTCAGACTACTGATCATCCGCTGATGTGCGGCATCTGTGGTTCAGTTGCTAGTGTGTACGACTACTGATCACCCACTGATGTAGGGCATCCGTGGTTTAGTTGCTAGTGTGTCAGACTACTGATCATCCACTGATGTGCGGCATCCGTGGTTCAGTTGCTAGTGTGTCAGACTACTGATCATCCGTCAATGTGAAAGAATCCGTGGCTTAGTTGCTTGTGTGTCAGACTACTGATCATCCGCTGATGTGCAGCATCCGTGGTTTAGTTGCTAGTGTGTCAGACTACTGATCATCCGTCAATGTGAAAGAATCCGTGGTTTAGTTGCTTGTGTGTCAGACTACTGATCATCCGTCGATGTGCTGCATCCGTGGTTCAGTTGCTAGTGTGTCAGACTACTGATCATCCGCTGACGTGCAGCATCCGTTGTTTAGTTGCAAGTGTGTAAGAATACTGATCATCCGTGGATGTGCTGCATCCATGGTTAAGTTGCTAGTGTGTCCGACTACTGATCATCGTCAATGTGCCGCATCCGTGGTTTAGTTGCTAGTGTGTCCGACTACAAATCATCCACTGATGTGCGGCATCCTTGGTTTAGTTGCTAGTGTGTCAGACTACTGATCATCCGTCAATGTGAAAGAATCAGTCGTTTAGTTGCTAGTGTGTCCGACTACTGATCGTCCGCTGATGTGCGGCATCCATGGTTTAGTTGCTAGCGTGTCAGATTACTGATCGTCCGCTGATATGCAGCATTCGTGGTTTAGTTGCTAGTGTGTCGGACTACTGACCATCCGTCAATGTGAAATAATCCGTGGTTTAGTTGCTAGTGTGTCAGACTACTGATCATCCGCTGATGTGCGGCATCCGTGGTTTAGTTGCTAGCGTGTCAGATTACTGATCGTCCGCTGATTTGCGGCATCCGTGGTTTAGTTGCTAGTGTGTCAGACTACTGATCATACGTTGGTGTGCGGCATCCGTGGTTCAGTTGCCTGTGTGTCAGACTACTGATCATACGCTGATGTGCGACAAACGTGGTTCAGTTGCTAGTGTGTCATACCTCTGATCATACGCTGATGTGTGTGTGCTGATGTGGATGGTTTGTGTTGCTAGTGTGTCAGACTACTGATCATACGCTGATGTGCGGCATCCATGGTTCAGTTGCTAGTGTGTCAGACTACTGATCATCCGCTGATGTGCGGCATCCGTGGTTCAGTTGCTAATGTGTCTCACTACTGATCATCGTCAATGTGCCGCATCCGTGGTTTAGTTGCTAGTGTGTCAGACTACTGATCATCGGCTGATGTGCGGCATCCGTGGTTTAGTTGATAGTGTGTAAGACTACTGGTCATCCGCTGATGTGCCGCATCCGGTGTACAGTTGTTAGTATGTCAGACTATTGATCATCAGTCGATCTGCCGCATCCGGTGTACAGTTGTTTGATGTGTGTGGATTTACTAGGTTTCCCAAAAGTTTCCAATCGTATTAAACCGAGGAACAATGAGGACTGAGTAAGCTGTGACTATTTTAGAGAAATCCCATGGAGTAGGACGTTAAACCCCAATCAAACAAACAAGCAATCTTTACACCTCTGTCAAGATGCTTTCCCGCTGGTGTCCTGGTATATAAGAGAGTCACACGAGATAAATACAGGAATCACTTGTGTAATTTTTTTTTCTAGGTTTCCCTCCGGTTTCCATCGCTTTAAGTAAGGCACAGCGACAATTGGACAATCCGACGTCGCATAAGTGACATACCCTTGAGATCGACGTTGTTACTCCACCAAATCAACAAACGAAACAATCAATCAATCAATCAACCAATTAAAATAGAGGTTGTATGAAGGAATCTTTGCCAATAGACAAATGACTTTTGGGTTTCCGACTTTTCTAAAGGCGTCTTGGTCGCACATTGTGCTCATTAATCAATCAGTCAACCAATCAAAATAGAGGTTGTGTGGAGGAATCTTTGCCCCGTTTTAAACAAATGACTTGTGTGTGAATGCTTTTCTCAAAGCATCTAGGTCGCACGTTGTTGGTGCCAGTTCCTGCACTCGGCCTAAAAAAAATCCAATTTAAATTCACTTATTTCTTTGGGTTTGATTAATATTTTAGTCCGTGTGGATATGTTGTGTTTGCCATCGTTGACACTATTGTCATCTGCCTATAAGAATCTCATATATTGGAAATGCATCAGCGAATATTTTTTTGAATTTTTCAGTTTTAAAACCAGAAAATCCTGTGGAAGTTCCTTCGTGCCAAGATATTCTAATGACAACAACTGTGCCCAGCATTACTACTAAACCAAGCAGCACAATGCCTACAACTACCCACAGTGCAGCTTCATCCTCTTCATTAAAGGCTATGACAGATTCAGGTTTCGGCTCCACACTAAAATCAACTTTGTTTAAAAAATCTACCACAGAAAAGTCTCAAACAGAAGATGATATCTCAACAACTGAAACTAAAACCGACGTTTTATCGCGTACTGTGAATTCCTCACCGGCAGATAATGAAGGTACAATATAAAATTCCGATCTTTATTTTATTAAGAAATTGTACAGCAATTAGATAAATTTTAGAATGTTGCTAATAAGCTATCAAAGAATGGGACAGATGTAATACATTTACTTTATTCATCTTGAACAGGGGACTGTGGTGAATTAGTTGAACTGATAGGCTGCTACGCATTAGTGGGGGTGGTACGATAGGACGAAAAAGATGTTGTTAACCTGGCCTCCGATAACTACAGTGGATTTAGTTGATCTTGCACCCATTAAAGGGACGGTTGTTATCCTGAAAACATTGTTTGTCTGTACACATTAGGCAAGACAAGGATGAACTTTTTGAACTGTCGACTGGGGGTAAGGGGACTTCGTGAACTGAAGAAAATAAGATAAAGTGTATGTGGTGGGTGGGGCAGGGGGTGGGGGTGGTGGGCTGCAATAACCTTGTACGGATTAGATTGTACTGTTCGATGGAATTGTACTTGATATCTTTGTTAACATTATAGAGAAGATAAAATTGAATTTGATACCCTGGTTAACATTCGAGGGGATAGCAGTGAAATTTTTATCTTCCTTACCATTATAGGGGATGGTATTGAACTTAATATCCTCGTTATCATTAGAGGGGAAGGTAGTGAACTTGATATCCTCGTTACCATTAGAGGGGAAGGTAGTGAACTTGATATCCTCGTTACCATTAGACGGGAAGGTAGTGACCTTGATATCTTCGTTACCATTAGAGGGGAAGGTAGTGAACTTGATATCCTCGTAACCATTAGAGGGGAAGGTAATGAATTTAATATCATCGTTACCATTAGAGGGGAAGGTAGTGAACTTGATATCCTTGTTACCATTAGAGAGGAAGGTAGTGAACTTGATATCCTCGTAACCATTAGAGGGGAAGGTAGTGAATTTAATATCATCGTTACCATTAGAGGGGAATGTAGTGAACTTGATATCCTTGTTACCATTAGAGGGGAAGGTAGTGAACTTGATATCCTCGTAACCATTAGAGGGGAAGGTAGTGAACTTGATATTCTCATAACCATTAGAGAGGAAGGTAGTGAACTTGATATCCTCGTAACCATTAGAGGGGAAGGTAGTGAACTTGATATCCTCGTTACCATTAGAGGGGAAGGTAGTGAACTTGATATCCTCGTAACCATTATAGGAGTGTGGTGAAGCATTACATGGGATTGACAACCTCGTGTTGTTTTATTGTCCCGTTTCCCAGGTCTATGCGTTTTACTGTACCTTATTTGTTTTATTTAAGTGAGAGATGCAAATGGTGCTACTGGTGTTGGTGGTGTTAGATGTGTAACCTTGTCTTTATGCGGTTTGGCTGCCCTATCAAGGGTAAGTAGAGAACGTTTTATTGATTTTTTTTAATCAAATGACTCGATAGTCTGGATACTCTGCAATGGAGAATAACAAACAAAACACCTCAGTGTACATTTTCCGATCATGTACTTAGGCATAGCAATCGATGTATGGAAGAATTTGGCAGTCGCTGAAACTAATCTGAAAAACGTAATGCACCAATGAAGGCTGCTTCTGTAGGAAGATGCGCATAAAGCTCACTGCATATGAGGATCTGTGAGAGATTTCTGAGACACTCTTCTTAGAAACCTTACGAATGTCAACAGTATGACAAAACAAAAGATTAATAGTTTATAAAATCATTGGTTCACAACAATCAAGAGGCCAGACTTTTACAAATCCCACCTTTCCAATGAATTCATTTGTTTGCTTTCACTACAAGATTACATGCTCTCTTAGTTGTCTGTGTGTTACTTGTAATCATTGTGACCAGTGACGTAAGGGGTGATCTTCGCCGCTTATGAAAGACTTAAACGCCTTTCGAAAAGCTTTTCTGATGTATAGTTTTGTGTACGCGACACTGTCGGTGGCGAAATGAAATGATTCACTCAATCAGAAAGGCGGTAGCGAAACGAGATGATTCACCGAATCAGTGAGGCGGTGGAGAACATGAGTTACGGTAGCTTCATATATGGTTTCTTTCGTCCATGAACTGCCAGTGGTGTCATGGGTGGTTTCTCCTTCCATGAATTACAGTGGCTACATGGGTGGTTTCCTTCTCCCATCAGCCCACGGCCGTCTCTTAGTGGTAACGTGTGCGCTAACTAATCGTACTTCGATTTACAGTTCATGGATCGAGTCCGGATGTTGACCTTCAGGTTTATTAGTGAGTCGCACGATGTGGTTCCGGCGATCGCGGGGTTGGTTTCACGAGGTTTCCTCTCGGTTTTCCACCGTAATAAAGCAAGAAGCGGTGAGAACAATCCGTCGTCATATAAGCGAAATACCCTTGAATACGACATGAATTTGCAGTGGCTTCATGTGTCTGTTTTCATTCTCCCTTAAATTGGGGAGCCGTAGCTTAGCGATTAGTGTGTGTGCTTCCTAATCCTTCTACAATTCTTCACAGGATGTGGCTCCGGCAATCGCGGGGATGGTTTTTAAGAGGTATCTTCTTTGTAAAACATGAGTGGTTTATTTAGCCCATGAATTGCCAGTCGCGTCTTGTTATACGAATTGGCGTTGGCTTCGTGAGTGGTTTCCTTCTCCCATGCATTGCCAGTGGTGTCATTGGCGGTTCCCTTTGCCTGTTAATTTGGCTGGCACGCCGTCATATCAATACAATATACAACGTTACAATCCACTCAAACAAACAATCTCGTATCAGCGTGATTTCACTCTTAAATTTGATTTATATCAGCATGTAAATATACTTGAACACAATTTTTGCTAATATAATTTGTCAATCTGTACATGGTACGTAATCGTGTGTATTATTTTTCAGCTTACGCTTTTCTGAAGAGAACGAATATTCAAGACATTCCAACTGTATTACATCAGGAGTATTTTTCCAAATCGTATATCCTATATATACTATCCGATTGTCGTTATAGATAAATTAAGAATTTGTCTTTCAAAACATGTTTCCTTTGTTATTTATAATAACTACATAATTATATGTAAGTTGATTATTGCGAATGATTTTGTACAGTTTTGTCAGATTAATGACGTGTATTTTTAGAAGTGTTTTACATTGCCTGCAAACTTTAATTCTTTTACAGGTACAGTAAGGAATAGACGACTTACTTACATTTTAATATTATAAAGGGGATTCTAATTAATTGTCTGCCATTGCGGATTTTACAGATTGTTTATAATTATTTGAGAGTTTTGCAATGTCGAGTAACCTTACAATCAGCAATATGTTGAATTTTTGTTTCAACGTAATTTGTATGTGTTCACGTTTTGTAAATAAATACTTTGTCATATAATTCTTGTGTGAATATAGCTATTTTAGAATTGACGAGCACGTTCTGCAGTACTAATTGGGTATAAACTCCAACTAAGTCGCTTGCAAGGTTTGAACCACACACAAAAAACTGCAACACGTGATGGCGAATTCCTATTATTCCCGCTAAGCCCTCATTTAATCTTTCATAAAAGCTGCATAGTCTCGGTTTCCATTTCAACAGGTGTTAATCCGCGTGTATATTGAATTTACATATAGTTACACTGGACTCCCCTGATTTCTTCAATACAGATTCCAGCTGGTCTGTCCCGGTTGCTCAATAATGATTCCAATCAGACTTTTCTGGCTGCTTTGATTCCAGTGGACTTGACTTTCCCCATTGGTATTTTGTTAACCCCTCGGCCAATAATAAGGGTACTGTCGTCGTCGTGTAGGCCCACGTCCGTATGCAAGTGTCTACGCAATTTATGCCAATTAGCTGTTTGCCGTCTGGCATATCTTGCCCCAGCCATATCTCTGTTACCATTCAATGTATGACATTGAAACTTTCACACAACATTTTTCTCAATATGGGCATGTGCAACGAAAAACTTTTTCAAAAAATTTACACAATTGTCTACCTAGATTATGCAAGGTGTCTATCATCGGACAAACCTTGTCGGGACCATAGCTCAGTTACTATGCAGCATACCACTTGACACTTACATACAACAGCCTTCTCCTTATGCAGATGTACTATGTTTAATTATTTTTTTGTGCAAATTTAGGCAAATTTCTACTTAAATTATACAAATTAGATGTTTGCCGTCCGAACTTTCTTGTCCAGGCCATATCTCTATGTGCTACTTTTCAATGTATGACTTTTAAACGTTCATACAACATTATTATCAATATGGAGATTGTAGAAAAGCCTATTTTTGAAATCCCACCGTAGCAGTTAACCAGACTGGGGTTAAATCTCGACACAAATACATGTTCAATGTCCCATAAAATTATGCGCTAAATATTAAAGTATTCTAGATTCTAGTTGTATTAAGCTGGACTCAACTGTTACGATTGGTTTAATGAGATAACAGCGGCCTCAGCCAATACTATATTGTACGGAGCCATAAAAGGGAAATATGGGCATTTTAAAAAATAAAAAATTCAGAATTAATTTCGGGGTCCGCCATAATGGAGTGCAAAAATCTATTTTACCCACGGTATTTATGTCTAGGAAATTATTATGTCGATTTCTGATCCCCTCATCTTGTACTAACAACTTAAGTCTGCAACATCAAATGTCGAAAGTTTTGTCATTGATTAATTATCTGGGACCCCAATAATTGAACCAATGTAGATATAAACATCAATATCGTGTGAAAAAGAATTCCACATAACTATGTGAAATTCTTTTTCACCTATGTAAAATAAATTATTTATTTTACATATGAAAAAAAACCTTAATTCAACATATGTGGAAATCTTTTTCGCTTATGTAAAATAAAAAGGCAAGTGGAACTCTTTTGTACATATGTGAAATAAAAGCATCCAAGCCAACAAATACAGACTTCTCCCTCACAGCTTCGGTTTTGCGGCAATAAATTTGCTCCAAAACTACAATCTGATCAGATGCACATCCATCCTCTGCGTTTGTCAAAGCATTTGTTATTTTTTGGCGAAGAATAAATCAGGGAAACTCCATTTCTCTAATAGGCCTACGTCTTTGCATTCGTCTTGAAAGTCTACACAAGCCGATAGGAGCAAAAACGAAGGTTGGATACGATCCCTTGTCGTGGGGAGAAATCGTTTCTCAGTAGTTTTGATAAGTGGAACTCTTTTGTACATATGTAGAATAAAAGTTTGTTTTACATAAGTGAAATTCTTTTTCCCATATGTGAAATTGTTAGGTGTTTGTGCTTTATTTTACTTACGTGAAAAAGAATTTCACATATGTTGCAAAGAATTTTACATTCAATATATGTATCAACATATGTGGAAATCAACAATAAAACGTTTATTTTACATATGTAAAATTCTTTGCAACATATGTGAAATTCTTTTCTGTGAAAAAGAATTGTACATAAGTTAAATAAAATCAGAACTAATTCGACATATGTAGAATAAAGGTAGAAGTGATAAAACGGCTTGCTATAAGCATGAGACCAATAACTTTTTGAATGGCTAACATATTTTAAGTTTAGTTAAATTAAAGCTAGATCCTCTGATGGGTGTATAGGCATATATCTTGCCATTTGGAGGTTTAAAAAAAATATTTATACACGCTGTTTTGTGAACATCGTGCGAAAGAAAGAACGCAAGGTGTTCATTGATGTGATTTCAGATTTACAGATTTGATTTAATCATCAGGCACTTTTCTGAGCATAGAGACATATTAAGCATAAGACAAATGAATTAATACAATACAGGCGGACTATGACAAGCTGTTTTATCACTTCTACCTTTATTCTACATATGTCGAATTAGTTCTGTTTTCATTTTACTTATGTACAATTCTTTTTCACATTTGTGAATTTCGTTTTTACTTATGTTAAAAAGATTTTCACTTATGTAAAAAAACAATTGTACATATATAAAATAAAAGTTTATTTTAGATTAACTTATGTAAAATAAACTTTTATTTTACATATGTACAAAAGAGTTCCAATATCTAAACTACTCTTATTCAACTCACTCCACACAAAGTGCACACTTACATATAGCTACCGAAATGTCATACCACGTACACATTTACACATATGTAGGCCCTAACTTCATGTTTTACAAAGAACCCTGGACAAGCGAGTCTATTCATTTAACAAGGCAATTCAACAGAACAAAAACTAGAATAAAGACATTTTTACCACAAAAGGTCATATTTTAATATAAAAGATGAAGCAAAAACACGTGTTGTCATTTACAAAGCTATACCGGAAGTCCGTCCACGCTGTGATGCGACGAGTATCACTGCGCGCTGAAGCTGGTTTCGAAATATCGGAAGCCAGGCAATATGGCTCGGTGATATATAAGAGCTGGAATCTCAGCATGAGAGTATGTGCGCGAGTTAAGTTTAGAATGCTTTAACGCTTTACATGTCAGCAAACTCGGAAACTAAATGACGTAACTGCTTTGTTTACATTTGCGGCTTCGGCTGACAATACGCTCTGTAAGAATATGAACGATCGCCGGACCTCTGATTTTGTGTTCCATGGAGAATTATTAAAGAAGTACAAAGTACATATATTTACCGCTTTAGCAAGAAAACAACGTTCACTCACATTCCTATACATGTAAAATGTTAGCAATTAATCCCAGAATTCCTCGACAGTTAATTTACTAGGATTTTCAAAACTTAAACAAAATGGTTATCGGCCTTCCTAAATTTCGTTGTTTTATTTCCTTTGACCAAGCTGGGTTAAATTCCAATACAATGTATCATGTATATACTCAGCTTAATCGAATATGAGTTTGATTGTACTCGTTCACGTTAGGTTGAAGGACACGCGACGCGGTCGGCGGCTCGTCCAATATGGCCTACGGACGTTCACCTATAGGTGCATGTTAAGCCATTAAAAAGTTCCACTGAAGAGTTTACCATAGAATTCATTAGTAACATACTTAATTAAAAATCGTTTTATCATCGTCTAGGCCTACCATCAAAACGTATTTTATGTGTTAACAATTAAGCGTAAATTGTTTATATAAAAATACTTTACCGTGGTGAAGAAAAAAGCGAGGGAGCGAGAGACATGGTCTATTTTGCTCCACACTCCCAAATCTGTTTGTTAAGTAATATTATGAAAACCACTTTAATGATTTGAGCCAAATTTAAACGCTTGATAGATGAAACGTTTAAACAAACCGGAGAATAAAGAAAATGGTGCAAATCTCTAGAATGGCCTGTGACAGTGAGTAAGATAGCTTAGCTACATGGTTGTTAGGTCCTCGTCCATCGTCCCTCGTGTCCCCGGACAATTGTTTATTCACAGCCGACTCCACTTGGCCCCCAAGCTGATTGTTACAGATATCTGAGCGACAAACGTACGTACATACAGCAGTATCCCCAGAGGAGTCGCATTCAGTTTGTAGGCCTACTGTAGGAAACTGACAGTCCCGATTAAATGAACTTATTATCTGGAGCGCTGCAAACATAGATGTGATGCTGGTTAACATTATCAGAAGATTGTTTAATAGATTCAATATTATTAAAGCAAGTAACTGCTATAATTAAATATACCCACACATCTTGTTGGTTTTCTGATAGATTCGCTAATACTGCTGTTTACTGAAAGAACTATCAGTAACAAATTATGTTCTCTTCGACCTTCGAAGTCTTCTTTTCACTGCTCAATTGCCACAAAATGGTGTACGACCAGCGGGCATCCTTACATCAAAGTCGTGATACACCCTTCGACTAACTTTTTTACACCAGTTTCTTTTTACCTTTGAAGTCGCTTTAAAACAAAACCAAGTCTAGTTTAATCGAAGCAACACATACCAGCACTTAATTGAACACGCCTTGGTGTAAATGTAATTTACCGTTTACCTTTAGGGTAGACTTCTTGAGTCACACACACCCTCTATGTCGGACAGAGGACTGATTTAGCTGTGCTCATTTTGTCGAGAACCTTACACACACCACACGCACTCTACTATGCTTCGATGTAAATGTAGTTTATAGTTTACCTTTGGAGTAGACTTCTCGAGTCACGCACACCCTCTCGGTCGGACAGAGGACTGACTTAGCTGTGCTCACTTCATCAGGTCCCGTCACACACACCGCATCTCTGGTCGCAGGGTGTTGATACGAACAGGTATAACACGTAAAATCTAACAATAAACATACATATGTCTTATAATTCGTCACGACAAAACATCATCGATTAAAACTTATTTCTCAAAATATTCTTTCGGAAACGAAAAAACGCAGCCGCAGGAATAATTGATTTAAAACAGGAAATAACGTAGTTGATAGTACTGTTGGTATTTGATTAAACAGTCGCCATCTTTTCAGTGAAGTTCAAACTTTCTCAATGGATACAAAATGTAGCGATGGTAGATCTAGTACAATATGTAAGTCCATACAAACCCGTGTCAACAGACGGAAACCAACAGTCCGTTCGTTTGTTTGATTGGGATTCAAAGTCGTAAAGGGTATTTCACTTATATGACGACAGATTGGCCACTTCGCACTGTTACTTGGTGGAAAATCGAGAAGAAACCTCGTAAAAATCATCCCGCGATTGCCGGAGCCACATCGTGTGACTCCCTCATATGGCGTATGACCACTATATATAACGGGCTCATAACGAGTTGGACGTAGGCATATGCATATTGTGATAGTAACTCCTATAAAAGGTTTGGACAACTTTTACCAACGAGCGATTAGCGTATTGCCGGCGTTCACTACTTATATCCAACGTAATATTAACTTATGAAAATATGCATTGGAGATACGTTAGACATAGGTTCAATGCCCGTTACTTATAGGTTAGAAATAAGGTTTGGGTACGCTGGACAGTATCTGACGAATGTCAACTTATGAGTAACTTACAAGTAACGCGTGTGAACGTGTGTCTACGATCGCATAGCTTATCTACAACGTATGACCCGCATATGCGGGACGCATGAGTCACGCTGGCATACGTCGAAAGTTTTGTGCTTGCGCTAATTTTTTCGACGACCTCGCCGTACTACGTCGTATACCAGCGTGCTTTTAACTTATACAAAACTTGCCCATAACTTATTCGACATACGCCATCGTATTCACCAACTTTTCATGCGTCGTATACGCTGGCTAAATCGTCAAGGTGTGACAGGGTCATTAGACACTGTGAGAAAATACAAGCATTGTAGCAACAACTGTGTTATGTAAAGATGGTAACTGTTATTAGAAGCTACAATTATTTGTTGCGAAAAGCACTTATTGTTTATATTTTGTATAGACCTTTGAATGGCTGTTTGGGTAGGCTTTATGCCAAGACACTTTTAAAAACTTTTTTAATTGTAAAAATCTCTAAAATAGTGATTAAAATTTAATGTAAGTCAAATTTTCTTAAGCCATCTCATTGTAACGCCACTTCATCGTACGAAACTCAGTACTACACAAAGGAAGGTCAGTTGTCCTACACGAAGGAGGGGCAGCAGTCCTACACGAAGGAGGACCAGTAGTCCTACGCGAAGGAGGGCCTGTAATCCTTTACGAATTAAGATCAGTAGTTCTACACGAAGGAGGATCAGTAGTCCTATACGAAGCAGGGTCAGTAGTCCTACACAAAGGGGGATCAGTAGTCCTATACGAAGGAGGTTCAGCAGTCCTACACGAAGGAGGGTCAGTAGTCCTATACAAAGGGGGATCAGTAGTCCTACACGAAGGAGGACCAGTAGGCCTACACAAAGGAGGACCAGTAGGCCTACACGAAGGAGGTTCAGCAGTCCTATACGAAGGAGGACCAGTAGGCCTACACAAAGAGGGGTCAGTAGTCCTACACGAAAAGGGGTCAGTAGTCCTACACGAAGGAGGACCAGTAGTCCTACACGAAGGAGGACCAGTAGTCCTACACGAAGAGGGGTCAGTAGTCCTACACGAAGAGGGGTCAGTAGTCCTACACGAAGGAGGACCAGTATTCATACACGAAGGAGGGTCAGTAGTCCTACACGAAGGAGGACCAGTATTCATACACGAAGGAGGGCTAGTAGTCCTTCACGAAGGAGGGTCAGTAGTCCTACACAAAGATGGATCAGTAGTCCTACGCGAAGGAGGCCTAGTTGTCCTACACGAAGGAGGGTCAGTAGTCCTACACATAGATGGATCAGCAGTCCTACGCGAAGGAGGGTCAGTAGTCCTACGCGAAGGAGGGTCGGTAGTCCTACACAAAAGGGGATCAGTAGTCTTACACGAAGGTGGATCAGTAGTCCTACACAAAAGGGGATCAGTAGTTCTACACGAAGAAGTGACAATAGTCCGACACGAAGAAGCGACAATAGACGAATAAGAATCAGTAGTCCTACACGAAAGAGGACCAGTAGTCCTACACGAAAGGGGACCAGTTGTCCTATACAAAAGAGGACCAGTTGTCCTACACGAAAGAGAACCAGTAGTCCTACACGAAAGAGGACCAGTAATCCTACAAAAAGGACGATCAGTAGCCCTACACGAAGGTGGATCAGAAGTCTTACACACAAGAGGAGCAGCAGTCCTACACAACGTAGGATCAGTTATCCTATACAAAAGAGGACCTGTAGTCGTACACGAAGGAGGGTCAGTAGTCCTACACAAAGGGGAATGAGCAGTTCTACACGAAGGAGGGTCAGTAGTCCTACACGAAGCAGGATCAGTAGTCCTACACGGAGGAGGACCAGTTGCCCTACACGAAAGATGACCAATACTCCTACACAAAGGAGGGTCAGTAGTCCTACACGAAGCCGGGTCAATATTCCTACACAAAGGGGTATCAGTAGTCCTACACGAAAGATGACCAATAGTCCTACATGAAGGAGGGTCAGAAGTCCTTCACGAAGGAGGGTCAGTAGTCCTACACAACTGAGGATCAGTTGTCCTTCACAAAGGAGTCAGTAGTCCTACACGAAGGAGGACCGGTAGTCCTACATGAAGCAGGATCAGCTGTACTACACACAGGAGGATCAGTAGTCCTACTCGAAGGAGGGTCAGTAGTCCTATACGAAGGAGGGTCAGTTGTCCTACACCAAGGAGGACCAGTAGTTCTACAAGAAGTATGATTAGTAGTCATACACGAAGCAGGATCAGTTGTCCTACACATATGGGGATCAGTGGTCCTACATGAAGGAGGGCCAGTAGTTCTATACGAAGAAGGGTCAGTAGTCCTATACGTAGGAGGGTCAGTAGTCCTACACGAAGCAGGATCAGTTGTCCTACACAAAGGGGGGGGTCAGTAGTCCTATACGAAGGAGGACCAGTAGCCCTACAGTAAGGACGATCAGTAGTCCTACACGAAGAAGCGACAGTAGTCGCACACGAAGCAGGATCAGTAGTCCTATACGAAGAAGGGTCAATAGTCCTACGCGAAGGTGGATCAAAAGTCTTACACAAAGGAGAATCAGTAATCGTACAAAAATGACGATCAGTAGCCCTACACGAAAGTGGATCAGAAGTCTTACACAAAGGAGGATCAGTAATCCTACACGAAGGAGGATCAGAATGCCTACACAAATGTGAATCAGTAGGCTTACACAAAGGAGGATCAGTAGTCCTACACAAATAAGGATAAATAGTTCTACACCTAAGTGGATAATTAGTCCTACACGCAGGTGGATCAGTATTCTTACACATAAGAGGATAATTAGTCCTACATGGAGGAGTGTCAGTAGTCCTACACGATGGAGGATCAGTAGTCCTACACGAAGGTGGATCAGTAGTCCTACACGAAGGTGGATCAGTAGTCCTACACGAAGGAGGATCAGTAGTCCTACACGAAGGTGGGTCAGTAGTCTTAAACAAAGGAGATAAATATAGAATAGCCGTGTTAGTCTTATGTTTAAACAAACTACAATAATGATGAGGTAGCACGAAGGAGGGTCAGTAGTCCTACACGAAGGTGGATCAGTAGTCTTAGACAAAGGAGATAAACATAGGATAGCCGTGTCAGTCTTATATATAAACAAACTACAATAATGATGAGGGAGCACCTTTGAGACTAACCATAAGTTGTTGTTGTTGTCACACTAGCTTTC
>JAQQZZ010113863.1:0-29932 GCA_030265115.1 Mopalia vespertina | reverse complement strand
TGTGCTGACAGCCATCGACACGGCTCTAGAAAGGTTATCGTTTGAGAAAAAACAGAGAGTATAGGTCAAACAAAAAAATAGCTTATTTCTGCAGCATTGGGCGGCGTGTATCCACTTTGTAACACAGGGTGAAAATAAGCATGCGATAAATGTCAGACAATAACGAGAAACAGTTTCATATCTGCATCCAAGTGTCCGTACAGGTATACGGCTGTTTGTTAAAGGTGTATTAAGTTCCATAGTCAATTAGCCTTTGAACGTAGTACGCGATATTCAAAGCGGACGATAACGCCAACCACAGTGCATGTTTATAGCCTCATTTCAACCTCATGCCGCTCCATGGAGAGACCACATCGGTTCTTCGTCGAGAATCTTTGTCAGTGATAATGTCACCTACATCCTTAGAAAAATATGGATCTAATGGAACCCTTTACGGTTCTTCATTCATGGCCCAAGTAGAACCCTTTATGTTTCTGTATGGAACCCTCAAATCAACTGTTCAAAATATTTCTCCCTTTCTTCTCGTATCAAAGAATCGTTTTTCTTGTAATGGTTATATATAGAACCAACCTCTTTTCTAAAGAACCATCAAAGAACCATTATTTCTTAGAGTGTACCTATTAGGCCCCGACTTCATCTGCGCTCTAAAAAATGCTGCATGTATGATAATTTATGATAATTTAAACACGTGTTGACTTTAGGTTAATATTAATTGAAGGTCACGGGGGTACAGAAACTCTCACATAAAATGTGTCATATTTTTTATTCCTTACATACTGTTTGTATCACAATCTTACGCCCCAACCCCAACCATACAAATATTTTCAAAGCTGCAGCAGTGTTTTGGACAGAAGGACAAACATTTTTTTTTTTCTCTCTTTTTTGTTATCCTAGTTCGAATGCCGGTGGAGGCAAGTAAAATTTATCTTTTTCTACAATAAAAATATATAATTGGTGCGTGTAATCTAAGAATAGCCCTTCACACTTAAGGTAGCCCAGACTTGACCTAATGTGTGAAAGTTATCTCTGGATCAAAGTATTTGCCTGTATAATGATTAAACCAGATCATACATACCTGAAATGTATACCTATCAATAGAGAAATACACCAACAGTCGATACCACACATTAACAGCAAAATAATAACACTGACTATTGGGTCGATGCCAGGGGACACAATCCAAGCATTGAAAACACTAGAGGTCAATTGTAAATCCAATTGACATTAGTCATGTCTCATTACCTAAATTATAGGCCGGATTCTAGTATACCTTTATATTACATACCATATTCACCCATACTCTATACATTTATATGTCAACTAAACACAAGGCGTTATGGATTACAACTTTAAGGTCGGCGGAAGTAAATCCTAAGTGGTGGCCGGGCTGGAATCCCGTTAAATCCACCAAAAATGCCCACAAGTGGAGAGGCTCGGCCCACACCCCAGAAAAAGTAAGGAGGTTCGATCCCGCCCTTCCCTTTTATAGGTGCAACATTCAGATATCGTTCTCAAGTATTATGAGCACAAAGTATTGGGTTGTGTTCAGTGGGTTAACCTCTAAATGCCCCTTAAACTAGAAACAGATTTGCCTTTTTGTATCACAAGCGTAGTAAGGTATCAATTTATCTAAGTCCCGTTCGTTGTATCTTAGTGTAAATTTATTGGCACAATGCATACATGTATATTTAAAACTTTATTTTATAGCAATTTATATTTTCTCTTGTATCAGCTCTCCAATAATTATCTTAATATCTTTAATATTTCTGCAATGCCACACGATTTTATTTTCCCCATGTTTAAAGGAGGGGAAAATAAATCTTGCATGTACTGCTTACGTTAAACCTTGTTAGGCAAACATATAAGGATTTCCAAGTGTGATATTAATTGCATCAGGGTGTGTTCTTTCTATTTTCGTCCCTCAGTGAGTTTGCTTTTCTCCTCTTTTAAGTCTCTAATGTTCGTCCCGTTATAGCCCCAGAACAGATGAATTTGTATTCCATTGAAGCCAATTGGTTTCTCCAGTATATATTCCTCTTTTTATAGTTCTGCACACATACATGTAGTCATCTTATCGTTAAACTCCTGACCATCCACTATTTTATCTATACTCAGTCTCCACACTCTGACACTAGGACATTTGGCCTTGTTTATATAACTACTTTTATACTAGTGTAACAGACCGAGAGGCTGGGTGATCTAGGTGGTCAGCATTTACTGTTGGCGATTCGGTGCCAGAATCGGTGGGTCGTGGGTTCGATTCCCGGCGGGTTTCAGCCTGCAAACTTTTCTTGACTGCAAAAAAATTAAGTACTGTTCTAAGTAAGAAAATGTTATACAAAAATACTACTTTTATACTAGTATATAGCATTCAACCTCTCGTCTTCATAGTAAATTTTACACCTGATGACGATACATGCAAATGTATCGAAACGTTGTGTTCTATCACGTTCAAATCTTTTACTCATATCTCTTTCCTACTTGGGTATCGAAATCTACATATCCTAATATGAAAATATCTAACTCATATAGTCTACGGATAAAAATTTGCTTTCAAAGATAAACATTAAAATTCAGCTATTATAGTCCATTGATAAACCGCACTTGTAAAGGTTTATGTTCAAAGGAACGTCACAATGAAGATTCGAGAGCAGAAATATTTCAAAAGATGTAATATATATGTTGGCTTTATAACGGTAACCGTGGCTGGCCAGGCCTGTATGGAGACATGCTTTTGACAACAATATTATTATGCATCGGACTCCACCCTACATTCCCAAACACTTATGTGAAGTGGCTATGACTGCATTAGGCGGGGTAGATGCGAATACTTATCTTATAAACTTGTCTTATACAGTCAATAGAGATACGACGTCCACCCGTACAAAACCTTAAGAATTAAATAATATTAAATCTGTATAATCTCTTACCTCTCTAAAAAAAACTAATTTGGTTCTGTTCGTTGAACAAATCGGGAAGCCAGTTTAAATGGATAAAAAAAATGAGTAGGGTATACTGTTGCGAAATGATGAATTTTGACGTGAAAATGGACTTCAAGTATGGGTCGATCTAACCCACAAGTGTTCAAGGAAAAAGTCGGAATGGTTCAAATCAAGGTACGGCTATTCAATTGTTATACATTGGAAAATGAAATGCACCGAGAATCATGGTAGTGTTCGCTTATTTCTAAAGGTTAGGAAGATTGAAGTTGCGTAGCTAAAGGTGGCGGTGTCTTTCCTGGTGGATTAATGTATCGGCTTATGTAATGTCTACAGGTGGATCGGACTATGTATAAGTGTGTCTAAGAATACATAAATGTGTGCCTATTATTTGTCTAAATATACAGTAGTTAAGACATACTGCAGAAAAAGACATGATTCGTTTATAACATTGTCGAGTTCATATAGTGGTGAATTGCTTAACAAATGAGCCCTTCAGGTTATCCATATTTTATGATTTGAATTTGAAAATGTGTAAATTAAACATAAAAAAAAAGCTATTATACAAAGAGAAAGCAGAATCAAAACAATAAAAAAGATGAAAGAAAGACGTAATATTTTACAAGCTAATTTTTAAATATCTTATGGTCTTTAAGTAATTGTTAAAAGAAAAGATCAACTATATAGCTAGACCACTGTTGTTCTGAGTGATTCAATTTAAAATACCTATTTCACAAATCAGTGATGAAATGTGAACACGTTTTGTCAAAGGTAAATAACAGTTTAGCTCAAGAAGAAATCTCATTTCGTTACAAACTGATATTCTTATACAAGTATTCTTTAACTTGCATTTAGAAGCTGGTAGTTATAGAACAGACTCATTGTTATGGATTACAACTTCTAGGTTTATTAGACACGCAACGTTTCGGTTTAGATCCTAAGACCGTTATCGAGCATATAGTGCGATCATCTGACAAATAATGTATTTAAAATCCTAAATATCTTGTATATACTCTAAAATTATAGGTTATTTTTTGTATTTTTTGTTTAGTCAATTGTGTTCCAATCCACATACAACGTTTTTATATGTCTCTACATGTCTACACAGGATTCAAAACCGTATTAATCTTTAATATACGACAAACCTATTGGTTATTTCCATATCGTTTGAAGAATTGTATAAATACCTTCTTTGTCAGATTATCGGATCTAGACTGAAACGCCGTGTGCTAATAAAGCTAGAAGTTGTAAGCTATAACAAAGTGTCAGCGTTCTAAGTATTCTATATTATTTAAATAGCCGTGAACTGCGGTTTATTAAACCACGCGAGTTTAATTCCAAATCGATGGGGAATTGACACGTTCATCATATTCGTAACTTCCTCGAGGAAACAATGAAATGCGGCTTAAGGAAAATAAAATGCTGATCTGAATTTCCCTTTTATATCATAAGACTTCCACGATGCTTTAGGAAACATATTACCTCCTCTCCGGTAAATCGAGTCCGTCTCCGCTACCTTTTCACATACGAGATTAAGTTAATTCTCTGCGCAAAAGTCGTCAATGTTAGCCCATACATGAAAACAAAGTTAGAAATGCACTTTACCCAAGTTAACGGACAAGCTCACGATATTAATGAAAAAGCCGCTTGCGAATGTCGTTTCAAAACTCGTCTAAGATAATTTAGGAAAGCCTTTGTAGTTCTAGGAAAGTCAGCTACGGGTGGTTATTACAGTGGTAGAGAGCTTTTAGACTCGAGGGTGTAAGTTTATTCCTATCTCTGCGGGATACGTCTAATAATTGAACCCAGCGGCAAACGGTTCTCTTGACGCAACACGAACGTCAGCAGCTTATATTCCTTATACTGCCTGTTGAGGTATGCCATAAAGTGGATCGATCGCCGGAAGTGGCATACTGTCGTCCTTTCATTACAGACGCGTTAATGGGAAGCCAATTCCCAATGACTGGGTTTAGAATGACACGTATTGGTTCCTGATGGAAAGGAAAGGTTGAAAACAGCGGACGGAACCGCCTATGAGAAACGAGCGGAAGTAGCAAAGATCCGACTCGTGTTGTCTGACAATATATGTGATCGGTTATCCGAGTGGACCATATTTGACCGGTGTATGAGATGATATATAGATGCAGCGTTACGAATACATCTATATGTGCATCTTCAAGGGGCAATCCTTATTATTATATCAATATTTTTCAAATGAATTTGTCTGCCACTTGGTAACAGTGGGGGGTTGGGAGGACGCTTCCTGTTGTCCTGCTGCTTTTAGAACTAAGGGGCAACATGTAGCCGATCTGTTTTGGATGTATTTGTATTACGTCCTGTATTTGTCCTGTCTTGAATTTGTGTGTTGGTAGGGGCGTCGAAGGGGGTTTCCCCCATACAATGGGTTGGCACGCCGTCGTGTGCGTGAAATAATAAGTACGGCGTTAAACCCCAATCAAACAAACTATCGACTTGATAACAGATATATATATTTAAACAACATTCGATCATATTTAAGCGTTACATCGACAGCCTATCGCATATATGGTGTTCATGTCTTAATATGACAGACTAATTATCCAATCACACAGTCGCTCTTTATATCCATTAACATCGTATTTATGATTAGGTAAGAGGTCAAAGGTCACACTCTGCGTAAAGATTCTTAACATTTTGCTAAAAATAATAATTACAATATGCATTTTTTTAACATCGAATTTTGATTCACTGAACTGGGATTGTTGTGATCCCATTGACCTATTGTCCTTAACTGGTAACGACAATAAAGGAAAAGCTTGAAATATTGATTGGTAAGGGCATATATTTGTTAACTTTAGCATCTTTTTCCGAATAATATAGAGAGTTAGAGAGAGCAATAAGTCGGACTATCTGGCCAGGCGGATCGATATGAGAGCAATCAGCCTGTGCAGTGATCTAGCATGATGCCGGTACTTTTTTCCTCTCAATTGATTTCAGCCCAGTCGAGTCGGTCAGAATTGCTACCAAATTACTTACGGAATTGGAGCAGCTGTTTAAATGAAAAGTCGCGTTTTGGATGTGGACAATATAACCACTCGGTCTAATATGCCTATTCGAGTAAGTCTTTCTTATCTATGAGTCTACCGTCCTAGTCTCCCGCCGTCCATTCTAAACATGGTGAGTAAAATAGCAATATAGCTCCCCAAATGGTTTATCACTAAAGTCGTTTAGGGCTAGACAGCATCTCTAACGAGTTCACTAAGGCTGACCCTGATAATGTTGGAGATACTTTGAAGTACAGTTTGTTTTCTTAAACTACAGTGTATATCTTAATGCCAAATTTTTTTCCGTTTTTTAGCTTTTTTTCTATTGCCGTTGCCAAACAATGAGTTAACATTATATAGTTCAAATTATACACAATAAAGTATCATTTCGAAAGGACGGTGAACATTTTTCAGAATTTTAATTTGCGCCCATTAAGTCTATATGAATACAGATTCTAGTATTTGCTCAACAATCCATGCTATAAGATTGACTTCAACTCGGAACACAAAATGTCAAATTGAATACGTATTTTTCGCCTTTAGAATCACAACCGTACATCGTTAGGCTCCCATACCATACCATACAATCATAATCTTTCCAACGTTTTGGGTAGAGAGCTTGAGCAGCCAGACATAACTTAATGCTCAACACTTCATTAAAATACGTATGTGGGACAAAATTAATTATTTATTAATGTCATAGGTGTACCAGTAAACAAATATATATCTCTCAAGGTAGCCTAGACCTGACCTCAGGTGTTAAGTTAATCTCCGGATCAAAGTATTTACCTGCCCACCGATTAAACCATATGATCTACGCCTGAAATATGCATTGATCAACCGAGGAACTTACAGCCGATATCATTCATTGGTACCTAAATAATATCAGTGGATCTTGGGTCGATGCCAAGGGACACAATTCAAACATAATGAACGCTTACAGATCAATAGCAAAAGAACTCTACTTAAGCCAAATCCGTTTCGGGCGTAAATAATGCAGTATACTTGTGCTTAGAAAATCAAGTATACATGCAATCAACAGGTAGTAACTTGAGCTTTAAAGTTCATTCTCCAAGTACATATTAATATCCAGCTATAATATTTTGGAACGAGTCACACCAATCGAGAGTTAGCTTCTAAAGGAGCGTAACAAAGCCGATTTGAGGACAGAAAGAGGTCATTTAAAACAAATTAACATCTATTCTGGTTCAAAGACGGTAAGAGCGAGTCGCGAATTCCATATAGGGACATGTTTCTGACAGTACATGTCGGACTGCACGTCAAAGCTTCGAAAGTTTTCTTCCAAGGTCTAAACTTGTCAAGCGTCGGTGCCTATTTTGCTACCTAATTGTATCAGCTGATATCATTAACCGGAAGCAGACTGCCTGGGAAATTTCTGTCGATTTGCTTATACATGAAAAAACAACGTTAGAATGAACGTCACCCATGTTAATGGATTAGCTCGCGATATTTAGGAAAAGGCCGCTTTCGAATTTCGTCTTAAAACACGTCTACAAGATAATTTTAGGAAAGCCTTTGTAGTTCATAGAAAGTTAGCTACGGGTGCTCATTACAGTCATAGAGAACTTTTAGACTTGAGGGTGTAAGTTTATTCCTATTTCTCCGAGATACGTCTAATAATTGAACCCAGCGGCAAAAGTCGAAGTCATTATAAAAGGTTATTTCGACGCAATCACGAACATCTGCAGCTTGTATTCCTTATACTGCCTGTTGTAGTCTGCCATAAAGTGGATCGATCGCCGGAAGTGGCACACTGTCGTTCTTTCATTACAGACGCGTTAATGGGAAGCCAATTCCCAATGACTGAGTTTAGAATGACACGTATTGGTCCCTGATGGAAAGGAAAGGTTGAAAACAGCGGACGGAACCGCCTCTGATAAATGAGCGGAAGTAGCAAAGACCCGTCTCTTTTTGTCTGACAATATCTGTGATCTGTTATCCGAGTGGACCATATTTGACCCGTGTATGAGATGCTATATAGATACAGAGTTACGAATACATCTATATGTGCATTTTAAAGGGGCAATCCTTATTATTATCTCAATATTTTTCAAATGAATTCGTCTGCCACTTGGTAACAGTGGGGGGTTGGGAGGACGCTTCCTGTTGTCCTGCTGCTTTTAGAACTAAGGGGCAACATGTAGCCGATCTGTTTTGGATGTATTTGTATTACGTCCTGTATTTGTCCTGTCTTGAATTTGTGTGTTGGTAGGGGCGTCGAAGGGGGTTTCCCCCATACAATGGGTTGGCACGCCGTCGTGTGCGTGAAATAATAAGTACGGCGTTAAACCCCAATCAAACAAACTATCGACTTGATAACAGATATATATATTTAAACAACATTCGATCATATTTAAGCGTTACATCGACAGCCTATCGCATATATGGTGTTCATGTCTTAATATGACAGACTAATTATCCAATCACACAGTCGCTCTTTATATCCATCAACATCGTATTTATGATTAGGTAAGAGGTCAGATGTTACACTCTGCTAAACGATTCCTAAAGCAAAATGTGTTCCTTGAACATTTTGCTAAAACAAATTATAACAACATGCATTTTATCATCATCGAATTTTGAATTACTGAACTGGAATTGTTGTGATCTCATTGACACATTTGCCTTAACTGGTAACGACAATAAAGGAAGAGCATGTAATATTGATTAGAAAGGGCATATATTTGTTCAGAACTGCTACCAAATTACTTACGGAATTTGAGCAGATGTGTAAATGAAAAGTCGCGTTTTGGATGTGGACAATATAACCAATCGATCTAATATGACTATTCGAGTAAAATAGCAATATAGCTCCCCCAATCGTTTATCACTAAAGTCGTTTAGGGCTAGACGGCAACTCTAACGTGTCCACTAAGGCTGACCCTGATAATGTTTGCGATACTCTGAAGTTAACTTTGTTTTCTTAAACTAAGCTTTTTTTCTGTTGACGTTGCCAAACAATGGGTTATCATTATATAGTTTAAATTATACACAATAAATTATCATTTCGAAAGGACGATGAACATTTTTTCAGAATTTAAATTTGCGCCCATTAAGTTTATATGAATACAGATACTTAATCACATGATCATAATCAGCTCCAAACTTATTAAATGTAGCACGTTTCACCAAGGGATCCTTTATGTAGTAACCAATTACTTAACATACGTTGATCGACCAGTACTAACGTATTGCGTTGTAATTGTCGTTAACATCAACCAAAACCAAAATAATGTCACAGAACAACTCCATTGTTTCCAAGTATAGTGCCTAGAAATGACGAAGTCAGTCAAGTGTGATGCGAATTGGTCAATAAATCAGACAAACGGGGGATTTGCTATGGAGAACTTCTCATCAAATCTAGATCGATGTAATGCTTTTAAGTAAATGATATCTTAAATTATAGTAATGGCGATTAATTCTATATCAACTGAAGGAAGGGATATAATCCAGCGGTCTGAAACTTTAGCCTCTGGCAGCGTCATTTTGTGAGGCCGAGAGAACACAATCGGATTTGATTATCGAGGGTCAACAACATGATTTTCCTAAGTAATAAATTTTTTCGGTTTAAGCTGACAATCCAGACCAACAAACTAAACGTCAAGTACTAAACAGAGTTCGTGGCTGTTCAGTTCTTGTATAGTTTCGACTAGTATTTGCTCAACAATCCATGCTATAAGGTTGACTTCAACTCGGAAAACAAAGTGTCAAATTGAATACGTATTTTTCGCGTTAAGAATCACAACCTTACATCGTAAAGCTCCTATACCATACCATACCATACCATACCATACAATTATATTCGTTCCAGCGTTTTGGGTAGAAAGTTTGAGCGGACAGACTGAACCTAATGCTCAACACTTCACTAAAATATATATATGGGACAAAATTAATTATTTATTTATGTTTTAAGTGTACCAGTCTACAAATCAATATCTCTAAAGGTAGCCCAGACTTGACCTGTTAAACGTGTTAAGTTAATCTCTGGATCAAGTATTTACCTGCCCACTGCGATTTAACCATATAGTGTACACTTGAATGCACACTTTTCAACAGAGCAACAACAGTCGATACCATTCAATAATTCCAGAGTAATATCAATAAGTCTTGGATGGATGCCAAGGGACACAATTCAAACATAATGCACGCTGAAAGATCAATTGCAAAAGAACTCTTCCGGCGTTAAATCCGTTTCGGACATGTATAATGCCGTATATCTGTGCTTAGACAATCAAGTATACATACAATCAACAGGTAGCAGCTTGAGCGTTAAATTTCATTATCCACGAATATATTAATATTCAGCTATATTACTTTGTAACGAGTCACACCAATCGAGAGTTAGCTTCTAAAGGAACGTTAAAAACACTATTTGGGGACAGACGTGATTTCAAAAGATTTAACATCTACGTTCGCTTACTGGCGGTAAGAGCGAATCACCCATATAGAGACATGTTGCTGACAATAACAGTACATGTCGGACACGTCACAGCTACGAAAGTTTTCCTCGAATGTCTAAACTTGTGAAGCCTCGGTGCCTAGCTTGCTACATAAATGTATCAGCTGATATCATTAACCGGAAGCAGACTGCCTGGAAAATTTCTGTTGATTTGCTTACACATCAAAAACAACGTTAGAATGCACTTCACTCATGTTAATGGACAAGCTCGCGATATTACAGAAAAAGCCGCTTTCGCATTTCGTTTCAAAACACGTCCAGAAGATAATTTTAGGAAAGCCTTTGTAGTTCCAAGAAAGTTAGCTACGGGTGGTCATTACAGTGATAGAGAGCTGTTAGACTCGAGTATGTAAGTTTATTAATATCTCTCCGGGATACGTCTAATAATTGAACCCAGCGGCAAAAGTCGAAGTCATTACCAAAGTTTCTCTCATCTCGATCACGAACGTCAGCAGCTTGTATTCCAAGTTGCACCTGCCTGTGAAGGCCTGCCGTAAATTGGATCGATCGCGTAAGTCGCACACAGGCGTTCTTTCATTACAACCGCGTTAATCGGAAACCAGTTCCCAATGGTTGGGTTAAAGGTGACACGTATTGGTCCCAGATAGAAAAGAAGGTTGAAAACAGCTATTGGAACAGCCTCTGAGAGAAGAGTGGCAGTAACAAAGACCCTCATCAAGTTGTAAAGATAAATTATTGCGATCTGTTATCCGATTGGACTATACTTTACCCATTTTATGAGATGATATATATAGATGCAGTGCTACGAATACATCTCTGTGTATAGCAATATAAGCTCCCTAATGGTTTATCGTTATTAGAGTTTAGGACTCAGCGAGGTTCGAACTAAAAGAAATCTCTAACGAGTTAACTATAGTTGACCAGGATAATGGAAACTTCATTTCTCTCATAATGTCAAAAGTAAATAAATTTTATATATTGTAACTTTTTTCTATTGCAGTCTGTTTTTATTTGATCGGGATTTAACGCCGTATCTTAGGTCATTTTACTCATATGACAGCGTATCAGCTTAATGGATGACGGAAATCACCCTCGACGCAACTGGCAACAAAGACAAGACACGGAACAAAAATAGGACAATCACAGTACAAACATATCAGTTTCATGTTGCCTCTAAGCTCCGAGACCACCAGTGGAACATGAACATCCCTCCTAACCCTCCGCCAAACTATGAATTAACACAAAATCATTCAAATTATGCACAAGAAAGTCTAATTTCAAAGGAAGACTAACATCTTTTCAGAACTGAAAATTGCGCTCATTAAATCTATATGAATACAAATTCTTAATTGCATGACCGTTGTCAGCTTAAAACTGATTGGAGTTATCATGTCTCTATACGGGATCATTTTCGTAGTTACCAGTTACTTACCATACGTTGATCGTAGTTTCCCTGACGACCAATACTAGCGTATAGTGTTGTCATTATCGTTAACATCTTAAGCCAATCAGCTTAAACCAAAATAATTGTCATACAACAACACCATTCAGTGTTTCCAAGGCTAGTGCCTGGAAATAACGCAGTCAGTCCAGTGTGATTAGAATTGGTCAATAAATCAGACAAACGGGTGATTTGCTATAGAGGACGTTTCCTCAAAACTAGATCGATGTAATGCTTTTAAGTAAATGATATCTTAAATTACAGTAATGGTGGTTAATTCCTTATCAACAGAAGGGGTAACAACTTCCAATGGTCTGAAACTTTAGCCTCTTGCAGCGTCAGCTTGGGAGGTAGAGAGAACACAATCGGATTTGAGTATCTAGTGTCGACAACATGATTTTCGTTATAGTAATAAATTGTTTCGATTTAAGCGGACAATCCAGACCCAAAACGTAAATGCCAAGTACTGTGGTGTGTGGCTGGTCAATTGTTGTATTTTATCGATTAGTATTTGCTCAACAATTCATTCTATAAGGTTGATTTCAATACGGAACACAAAGTGTCAAATTGAATACTTAATTTTCGCGTTTAGAATTACAACCGTACACAGTAAAGCTTCCATACCATACAATCATAATCGTTCCAGCGTTTTGGGTAGAAAGCTTGAGCAGACAGACAGAACTTAATGCTCAGCACTTCATTAAAAAATATATATATGGGACAAAATTATTTATATACCAGTCTACAAATCAATATATCCAAAGGTAGCCCAGACTTGACCTCACGTGTTAAGTTAATCTCCGGATCAAAGTATTTACCTGCCCACGTTAGACCATATAATGTATACCTGAAATATACACCGATTAACCGAGGAACTTACAGTCGATACCATTCAATAATACTAGAATAATATCAATAGATCTTGGGTCGATGCCAAGGGATACAATCCAAACATAATTCACGCTTAGAGATCAATTACAAAAGAACCAGACCGGATCGAGAAAGGTCCGTTTTGGACGTGAATAATAAAATCAACGTGTGCTTATCAAAAGATTTATACATGCAATCCACAGGTAGCAGTCTCTGCTTTAATTTAACTTTCAAACTAAAATATCCATCTATCACATTTTGACAACAGACCACACCGATGGTGATTTATTCTCGTCGGAACGGAACGCCATAAAGCAAACGTTATTTCTACAGATAAAATAGATACACGGTTGCTTTATGCTGGTGACGGCGAATCATTTATCCATATAGCGACCTGTTTTGGCAATAACGTTACATTTTGGAATATACGTCATAAGTCTTTCTCCGAGTGTTCTCTCGAGAATAAATCCCATTTTGTTACACGCTGCTATTACAATTATTCCCGCTGGTTCCAAGAGCACGGCCAGTCTGTTATGATATGGGAGTTCAATTTCTGATCGACCGTAAATTGACACGTACGTCATACTTGTAATTTCCTATAGGAAACAATGAAATACGGCTCAAGGAAAATGGAAATTTGTTTTCAATTTCCCTTTCCATTTCATACGAGCTCCGGGGTGCTTTACGTAACATATTACCTCTGCTCCTGAGATTCCACTCGATTTCCCTTACGTAATCACATACGTGATTGAGCTCTCCGCATAGGGTTCGTTAAGGTTTGCCCATACATAAAAACACAGATGCAAATGAACTTTATCCAGGTTAACGTACAATCTCGCGATATTTGTGAGAAAGCCGCTGGCTAAATTCGTCTGAAGACATGTCTAGAAGGTAACTTAGGAAAGCCTTTGTAGTTCTAAGAAAATTGGCAACGCGTAGTCATTACAATGAAAGAGAGCTTATAGATTCGAGCATGTATGTCTGGGTTAAAAGCCCTTTTATGCTCATCTCTCCGGGATACCTCGCTTAATGGAACCTAGCAGCAAAAGTCGAAGTCATTAGAAGAGTTTCTCTCGTACTGATCACGAACGTCAGCGTGTTGCCTTCCATGTATCTGGTAGTTATGGACTGCCGTAAAGTGGGTCGATAGCCGGAAGTGGCACACAGTCCTTCTTTCATTACAGTTTGGTTAATGGGAAGCCAATTCCCAAAGGCTGGGCCTAAAATGAGACGTCTTGGTCATTGATAGCAATGAAAGGTTGATAAACAGCGACGGAAACCGTCTCTGAGAGAAGAACAAAAATAGCGAAGACTCGTCTCGGGTTGATGTTACAAGATATGACTCTGGCCTGTTGTTCGAGTGGACGGAATTATAACAAGTTTTAGCGATTATATTTTGATACCGTGTTATGAATATATTTCAATATCTTAATATATTTTAAACGAATGCATGCATACACATGTACGTATGTGACTTGATAACTGAAATATAATTCACCACATTGAATTATGTTTTACAGTTATATCGACATCCTGTCATATATACTAAGGGCGTTTATGACACAAAATGATTTGAAACATTTCCTTGCAGTTGCTCTTAAAATACATTCTCATCTTATGACACCTTGTGCGAGCTTGTGGTTAATATATGATGTAATATATCAGAATCTGAAAAAAAGAGTCATTGCAAAATAAGTTCGACCAAGTGAATGTATTATTATCGTGTGGTCACGCTGAGCAGCATGTCTTGTATATACACTCTTAAAATAATGGTTCTTTGAGGGTTCTTTAGAAAAGATGGAACCCTCTGTATGGGACCAGTACGACAAAAACGGTCCTTTGATATAATAAGAAAGGAAGAAATACTAAGACAGTTGCTGTGAGGGTTCCACCAGAGCCATCACTGAAGAACCTTAAAGGGTTCCATTAGAGCCAAATTTTTCGGAGAGTGTATAGTAGAAGTATAACCACATCCATTCCATATATTGGGTATTTTTCTTCAGAGAACTAGAATGGACGTGATCTGTATGGTACCTTGACTTCAAACAATATCGACGGACACACAAATAAGAGCTAATAATATTGATTAAAAAGGAAACGTGTTTGTTCTGTGTAGCATCTTTTTACAAAGCCGTCGAACCGGAATAAAATTGCTGATTACAGAGAGCATTAGGCCGGACTATCTGGACACGCGGATCGATATGGGAACAGTCAGACTGGGCAGTGATCTAACATAAAACAGCCCTACTTTTCCCTTCCAAATTAACTTCATCCCAGTCCCAATTACTTCCAACTACCATACGGCGGTCGAACAGCTACTTGACGAATGAGTGCAATATGTTCGTTTGATTTTCTCTGCTCCCACTGTATTTCGTTTTGTTTTTCCGGGCCCGCGGCCGTGGCTTAGTGGTTAGCGTGTCTGCTTACTAATCCTACTTAGATGTATCGTCCACGGGTTCGAATCCACCTGTCGACCATCAGTTATATGAGTGACTCACACGATGTGGCTGCCGCAATCGGAGGAGTGTTTTTTTACTAGGTTTCCTCAAGGAATAGTGTGAAAGGGAAAATCCTTCGTCATATAACTGAAATTCACATGAGTACGTCGTTTAACCCCAATTAAACAAACAAATAATTGTTCAGCCTCCATAATGTACACGAAAAGTTTAATAGGAAAATAACTCCTCGATGTCGTATCACTAGAGTCATTTAGGGCAGGAGGGGAGTAAGTAGGGGCGGCGGCCCGAGGCCCATGACTTTAGAAGAAAAAAACAAGGGTGTATACCTTGAGCAAGGCAAACAAAATAAAATGTTTGCTTTTGTGAATATGTTAATAACAATTTCGTGTGGTGGATATAAATTTCTTCATACAGAAGTAGCCACAGGTTTCAGAAAGCGGGCCACTAATGACTTTCAAAGGGCCCTTGAGTTTTGCCCTGGAGCCTAAAAATTCTCTCCACGGCCCTGGTTCAGGGGTTCAACAAGTTTCGAACTAAACGGAATCTCTGTTGAATCTCCGGTAGAAGGCCGGTTGGACGATTGGTCTAGGTGGCCTGCATTTACTGCTGGCGATTCGGTGTCTAACTCTGAGGGTCGTGGGTTCGACTCCCGGACGGGTTTCAACCTGCAAAATTTTCTGAACTGGAATCTGTTCAAACTAAGAAAGTGTTATACGAAAATACTGGGAATCTCTGTTGAGTTTATTATGACTGGCCAAGTTACTGTTGGAGGTACTATGCCGTTAATTATAATTCTTGAATTCCAATAAATACATTTCTGTCTTCATGACACTGACAGGTACATTCTGTGCTATAGTCTATAAGATGCCTGGTCCTACCGACATGTCTTAACTTAATTTGAAATTGAGTTTGGCGTATTTGGACAATAAACAAATGTAACTTCATTTCTTTTATTGTGATAGTAGAACTCTGATTCGCCTGAAAGTAATTCAAATTAACTGAGGAATTCTTTAAAGATAGATACATCTCTATTAGCACAGGAAATTTATTGAATTAAGCAAAGTTTCAGGAACCGGCTTGAAAGTAACAGGCAGCAGGGTGTATGAGATCAATTTTATCTGGCGAGCCAAAGGATTTCAATAATTTTTGGCTTTGGCATTCTGATGCTGAGACCGAATGACTTCAGCATCTTGGGCCAGTTACTCAAAAGACGATAAATCGCTATAACACCATATTAAATCGCTAATAGCCGATTGGAGATAGACCTTCAACATGACGTAATGTCATCTAATAGCGGGTTAAATTTAATAGCGCTTCGAGCAACAGGCCCCTGAGGTCCAAATAACAACACCAGTTGAGTGCGATGAGAATAAGCAAATAAATAAAGACAAGCGCGTCATTTGTTCTAAAGGACGTTTCAACAAAACTAGATCGATGATGTGCCTTGAGATTATGATACCTTAAATCACAGTAATCCCCGTCAACTCTGTATCAACGGAAGGCGGGGATAATATCCAGGGGTCGGATCCTTTAGCCTCCGGTAACGTCAGTTAGTGAAGTGGAGACTATTGGCTTTGATTGGACATTGTGGATAACGTGGTTTACCTTGGTAATAATTTGTGCCGATGTAAGCTGACCATCAAAATTCTAAACAACCATCTGGTAGTTTTTGGTTGTTCATTCAGCCCAAATGCTTCAGTTTGCCATCTTTTCATTGACCGAAAAGTCCCAGATATTTACGGCTAATAACAGTGTGCATCGCTCAGGGCGCAGTTATTAACGATAAATTGATGTGTGTGGATTGGTCAGAGTTCAGAAAATAACTACCATGAACTGTGCGAACAGCAAACAGTTGGGGAGCTGATATTAACGACCCATAGCTGTATGCAATAGTCGGAAACGATAACAACCAAGAACTGTATGGAACCGTGATATCCCGGACAATAGCTACTAAAAGCTGCATGGAACCGTGATATCCCGGACAATGCCTAACAAAAGATGTATGCAACAGTGATATCCCGGACAATAACGACCAAAAGTTGTATGGAACAGTGATATCGCGGACAATAACGACCAAAAGCTATATGAAACAGTGATATCGCGGACAATAACGACCAAAAGCTGTGTGAAACAAAGATATCCCGGCCAATACCTAACAAAAGCTGTGTGGAACAGTGATTTCCCGGACAATAACGACAAAAACTGTATGAAACAGTGATATCCCGGACAATAACGACAAAAAGCTGTGTAAAAGTTTAGTCAGGACATTAGCGATCAAAAGCAACATGGAACAATTTAATTCGGAAAATAATGACCAATGGCTGTACTGAGCAATCGAATCCCAGACAACAACGTCTAGTAGTGGAACACTCTTTAGCACTCTCCCAAACAAGAAATGTTATTCTGCCGGCTAATATGAAAGGTAATATCTGACAAAAGTCTATGTGTGTAAGTACGTTATGCTATGTCACTTGAAGACATTCTTATCGTGTATTGCGACTAACTCATGCATGCAAATAGACAGTTATAGTGTGTTGAAAAGTGCAAATTGTTTTCATATGATTTTCTGGTTTTGTACTACAGAACTAGTCACAGCAGATTTACCCATAATGTAGATTAAGCCTCATGGGTATGGGTAGTCGGATGCTCCATTATGACGCCATTCGGCAGTGGTACAATCAATGGAAACACTGGATCTCTCTAAACTGGAAGTGCTTAACTTCAACATTACAACAGATACGTCGTCAAATAAATATTTTAAAACGCTATACCACAAGGCCATTAACTTCATAATATGCTTATACCAATCGATCGTTTCACTGTATAGCGTTTGCACACTACCAACACGCTTGGAGTAGAGCATTATTCCTGGTTACGGGATATCCAGTGCCGACATTGTCACCGCGACCCCTAGCGTGACAATGAAGCATCCGAATATCCAAATCCATGTGGCCAAGCCTGCAATGTAGACCGATAAAGCTGCAATGTCACTAACTCTGTAAGCCAAAACAGGAAAACCTGCCTGGATGGAAAGATTTTGCTCTTCGCACACACAGAAGTCAATTTGCATGCACGAGTTAGTCGAAATACATGGTTAGAATGTCTTCAAGTGGCATGACATAAAGCACTTACAAACACAGACATTTGGCGCAGATCACCTTCCATACACTAATGTCACTTTACTGAATAAAGCGCCCTGATTACAGACGATGTCATCCTGTTGGAAGCCAACGTTCTTCACATCTTATATAAATATAGATTTTTCTCAAGTTTGTGTTGAAGATTCTACCACTGTTTCTTCTTGAGTTCCTATGTAATACGTATAAAGTTTCGTACTATATGCATAAAATAGCAAAAGGCTTACGCAAACTACCATACGAAATCGTTCAGTACCTCAGATGTCCGTGGGCTGGGGATGAATTGAAGAGTCGCGTGTATGGTACCTGGTGAAATACAAGAAATAAAACCATTCACCGTCAAATAATTACCGAAGTTAAGGAGACGACTGGAGAGTAATGTCAGCTTCACACGAGCGTCGACCAGTGGGAAAGAAACGATTTGGCTCCGTGCTCTGTTTTATAATTCGCTAGATACCATCTGCTGTCTGATTATATGTAGCGCCTTGGGAATTAAGATCAGCACTTCACGGCATGCTCTGGATTAATCAAAAGTAATTTGGTGATAATATTTAGTTGTCGGTCAAAGTGTTAAACCCAGCAAACTAAACAACGTTGCGACAACGTTTTATTGCGGTAGTTTTAGCGTGTAACGGAATTTTGTGGACTACCAGTTATGTTGCCACAACCACACGGCAACGAAACAGAAACGTAATAGCTACGTTGTAATATTGTTGTTGCATCATTTACGTTTTGACAACATTGTTATTACGTCGTACAAAACGCTAACCAATTCACAACAAAGTCACAACGTAGTCGATTTGTGTTGTCACAACGTTAAACTACAACGTTTCCTGTCACGTTTTGACAACGTTGTATCAACTGGTAAAAACTAACAGATTTGCGTTGCAGTAACGTTGATTTTTGGTTACTCTGCAACATAACCAATGTATAGCTAATATACAACGTTGCAGCGTAGTGTGTTTGCTGGGAACTGACTATAAAATGAGCTGGTATAATAATGTCTAACGTTTAAATCTAATACGCATTGGATGTCGCCTTGTGTTTTAAAATTAATTATCTTGATTAGATCGATTATCTGTACTGCTCAGAATCAGACATTTATACTCTTGAGTGGTAGTTGTAACAAAAACCAAAAGTTCTAAACCAAAAATAACAAAACTGATGTTTCTTTGGCAGATTTTGACCAATGAACGTACACTATGACAGACAGAAATGCATGCAAACTATGTCAGCATTGTTTTATTTTTTTCACACGTGTTGCAGAGATACAGATAGTTTTACAACACATCAACAACATGACTGTCATCACCCATGTAAGAGAACCCTGGTAATAGTTATTCGCCGTGAGTGTAAATCACCCAGGAGCTACGTCTGCAGTGAGAGAAACGTACAGTGGCCAGGATTGAACATCTGGTACATTTACCTATCCAAGAGTCGACGCATGCACTCAGATACTGGTGCAAAATTCGGACTAGTTTAGATGATGTGTATACGTCAAAGCATCATTTATATTGAACGTTGTATAACAACTTTCGCCAGTAGCTTTGTTCGTTTATGGTTTAACTTGGCGTTATCTCATTGTGTAAGGCGCCGGAACCAGCAATGATTATGACCAAAAGGGATACGTCCGGGGACAAATGGTTAGGTAAAGCCGCATTCTCACGGAACGATTTGTAGTTACGACTTACGGAGATTCCCCTTTCTGCGGCTTTTGCAAAACGCGACCAGTCAAAACTCATCAAGTGAAGGGAACCCCCTCAAATTGTTATGTTACAAGTCGCATCGTGAAGTGACCAGTCATCAACACAGAAGTGAGGATACTGACACAATACCCCTCAAGACGTTGACAACCTTCCCACGTAATAACATTCTTCGGAGTAAGCTCAAAGCCTGGCTATAATATACGAACCAGATTAGTTAAAGGCAGAGGCACTGAGAGAAGGGTGTCAGGCGTGGCGGCGACCCGGGGCCCACGAGTAGCCACAGGTTTCAGGAAGGGGCCCACTGATGACTTACATAGGGCCCCAAAACTCTCTTGGCTGCCCTGTTTAAAGGAATATATGTTATATTGAGACAAGCTCAATAGAACAATGGTGCATCCACTGCAGTTACATATATAAAGTGGTCTATAAGAGGCCGTAATACATCCATCAATTTTCATGGGCCTTTGTATTGCAGACGCGTAGAGTCGGCATAATAAAACCTGTTGAAGAAAAGCCCCAAGCCGAACATTACCAAAAATATTCCACTTTCTGAAGTCATTTATACTTTTCCAGACCAGAAAAGGGAGGACAAGTTGTTTTTGTTTTGTTCTGGGGGGGGGGGGGGGTTGTTTTTTTGTTAAGGCTTTTTTTTTTCGGGGTTGTTTTGTTTTTTGTTGTTGTAATTGGTGACAGCTATTTTGTGAATTGAAATGTATTGGAGGGAATCAAAGAAAGTGTTGATATGCCATGTGATTTATATCCGGTCATCTTATTGGTTTCCAGCAATATTCGCTTAAAACTAAACCATGAACAATTAATGCCTATCAAAATATATTATTGTGGTTTTATTTTTAGCAATATTCCAGGCTGTTTTTATAATACATTTTTTTTCCCACCTTGAAGCATATAAAATATCTTATGGAAAGTTTTCATTACAACTATCAAAATAATATCACAGTGGTATATTACCTTCAACGGGAGGAATTCTGTATATATCGTAATAAATATGCTTTTAGAATGTTGTTATCACATGGCATTGAAATGAAAGAAACTACCTCCAGGTATAACAGTGTTTATACAAATAGATCAACTTTAATATCAACAGAACCCTGGTAAACAGTCACATGAGTAACTCTGACTTAGTGCTGTTGTTGTTATGTACTTAATGTAAACATGGCGTGAGGCGGAGTATGAAACTTTAGCTACAGGACGGTAAGTGCACAGTCTCCTCCTGTGGTAGTTTATTTAGTAATCCTACCTTCACGGTCAGAAGAGCGCTTTTAGTAAAACCAGCTGTTCAGAATATAATAGAAGATGATAGGGCGAAAACCTAGCCCAGTTAACAAGACGTTGAGGATTTCCTCCTCAAAGCAATGTTAACTGGGCTAGATCGAAGCTAGCACTCGTGCTTGGAAACTAGACTTTGTGATTTATTCAATCCTAAATGACAACAAATATGTTTTGCGACTGGTCGATTTTAGTTCAATCATAGTATAGAGCCACATCACGATGATGACTATTTGCCGATTATATGTGCTCCACATATGTCAAAAAACAAAATAACACTATGTTATTTGCATGGTTTGTGACCAGGGGCACACGATTGGTACGAGAAGTATTTTGTATCATATACGTATATTACCAGGAATCCTAGTACTTAATCCACAGTATATGTTCGATACATCCCAAAAATAACTGTGAGAAATATTTATGACAATTCTGTTAAGTAATGCTTCAATGTTGTGCTTATGTTATATGTATGGGCTTCGGTCTGAAATAAAGATTGTTATTATCATAATACATTTCTTTACATGTTTGACCGCTTTTGCTGTTTCGTATACAATCTTGTTTAACATCCCATATATAACTAGGTAAAATATTACTTTAGAGACGGTGCTATTATAATCGACAGACAACCAGCTGCAGAGTCTGTACTCTAACATTTCGGTCAGGAATAGCTACTCGTTACTTTCTCAGCTTCCATGCTGGTGAACTTCCCGCTCTGAAAATAGTCTCGCCGAAGGCGAATTTTGCTCTTTATGGGGCCATAAAACCGTCTAAGTCGGATAATTTTTTCTTTCCAACAATTTTCTGTGAACTCCATCGATATCTCAGCAAAATAAATCTGACACAGTTAATCTAACCCTTGAGCACAGAAATTAGGTAAGACAAGGTCATTTATCCCAAGCAGCCTAGGCTGTTCATGAAATTTACAACAATATTTTGGAGACGATAAAATTCGTCTCGAATGTTTATTCGAAAAACGATCAGATTTTTATCATCTCAAAATTATTGTTGTATAAAACAGTTTATAATAGTAGTCAACAATGATGTGCTGATGTGGTGTCGATATAATTTGAATCTTCTGTTTTTGCTACCTTTGACGCCAAATTCATTTGGACACAAACAATCCCACCTCTGCCACCGAACTCAGCTGGACTCCCCGTGTATATACCCTCACTTGACCGAGTCACTCAGTTCAATCCGATGCTTAAGTCACATTATGCAACAGCACGCTCCAGCTATTCAGTTAACCAGCTATTCTATCTAGAATTGGAACCGATGTGGACTGGGAAATGTATTGTGAGTTGTTTAAGTTGTCCTATTACCACACCTATCCTTGGAAGCGAGAATTGATGTATTTTTTTACTTTCAGTTCATGCTAGTTCATTCCAGTTCAATACAAATTGAAGGAAACATCAGCTGTAGACGTATTGACATTGCATACCGGGACAACACAATTACCTAACAGCCACAGATGGCACCAGTAAACCTTTATTAACACTAATAACATTTTGTGTTGTTCAAAAATAATATGACTCTGTGTAAAGTGCTTGTCATGTAGGAGGCCACCACTAATTCCCCGCAAAATATATTTAAAGGAAGAGAAAGCTTTTGATTGGCCCATACCAGTATCGACAGAGTGTAGCCAACAAAGAAAATAAACAGCATACTTTCCTTTCATTAATAAACCATGAGACTATGACGAGAGTCCCAGGTTTACAATAAAATAGGAAATATTGTCAGTCATTTTCACTGAGGAGGCGCAAATGTGCATTTGAATAGCAGTGCATAATGGTGAAACCGGTAAATGGCGTAGGTCTATGAAATGAATTGGGGTTACGTGAACAAATGGAATTTGATTGATTGATTGATTGATTGATTGATTGATTGATTGATTGATTGATTGATTGATTGATTGATTGATTGATTTATTTGTGTTTTACGCCGTGCTTAAGGACATTTCACTTATATGACGACCAACTTGACACTAGCAAAATCAAGATGTTTAGCGATTGCATAATGTTGGAAAGTTAATTTTCCTCCAGCGCTAAGTAAAGACAGTATTGCTACTCTTGAAAACAAACTGATGTATGTTGCTGTTGAAATTTGAGCGCTATGCGATGCACACCACACACTGTATAGTGCAGCTTTCTGTTTAGCTGAAAGCAATGAGCCATATGGAAACAATTGTTTCTAAAAAATAAATGACTGAACTGAGAAAAAACTGATTTAGTTTGAAAAATAAATATTAACAGTATTTCTCAGTAGGAACAGATATGTATGCCATATGTCACATGTATACACTTTATGTCATACATAAACTTATGTACACATTTATGTCATATATAAAATTATGTATATATTTATGTCATATATAAAATTATGTATATATTTATGTCATATATAAAATGGCAAAACTGTTTGGTCACATCTGTTGCTGTGGCCATAACTAAATCATATATTTATCCATAAAAAAAACAAACATTGATCAGAATCGATATGAAATCTGTCAAACTGTAACGCCAGGTCTAGACGGGCCTTGTTGTGCCAATACCAACAGGTGCGGCATGAGAACATGACAGAATCGATCAATCTGGGTTTGGCATGATCTGATGTGTGTCCTCTGTGCCATCTGGGTTTCAAAACAAGCAGATGCAATATTTTCCCCGCAAAACACGCTTTAGCAAAAGCAAAAATAATCAATCTGATAACAATAATTTCAAAGTCAATTTTCATATGTTCATATGTATGTTATCGAAAGCATTGTCAAATTATCAGTATCATTATTATTATCATTATCGTTATTGTTATTATCATTAGTATTATCATGATTATTATCATTACTATTATTAGTATCATTACCATTTTCATTATTATTATCATTATTGTTATCATTATTATCATTATTGTTATCATTATCATTATAGGTATTATTATCAATATTATTATCATAAGTAATATTATCATTATTAATATTAGCATTATTATCATTATTAATATTATCATTATTAATATCATCATTATTATCATTATTAATATTATCATTATTAATATTATCATCATTATTATTCCCATTCTTGGTATTATCATTATCATTATTATAATAATAATAATAACCATAATGATTATTATATATTTTGACACTTGAAATCATTCTCCTAATTTCATAGTCAAATAAAAGTGACTAGTTAACTAAGACGTTACCTATACACTTTACTCAGGATCCTCTGTTAGACTGTATTCCTCTTTGATGGCTGTAACGGTCATCTTCTCTCTACTGAGCTGACTGCCAGTGTTCATTTTACAACAATCTTGAATTTCAAATGTCCAGGCTTTAAATTGTTATTTGTAAACTGTTAAATCATTATTTGTATATGTAGATTTTTTTTAAAATAAAATGCACTATTTACTGTATAAATGTGTGACAGAAACTCCATTTTACACCGGCACTATAAGCTCCGGTTGAATTACTATTTTCATTCAACAATCGATTGTGTCACCGGATCTATATTTTATTAAAAGCCACTTCTTTCTATTTGTACAGAAAAAAGAATAGCGTTGTATTAAATTGTGTTTAAAGCGTCGAATTGGTATGTTATATTATATGAATCCGCGAAGTGCTTCGGTGCGAGTTATCTGGCTGTTAACATTACATTTTTTTGTTTAACGTTATTGCGCACACTCACTCCCGATATATATGATTGGACACGGAAAGAGCCGAGTGAGGCTGCAACTTGACTCGGGTTTGGACGCCGCTACTAAACCGCAGATAATTAAGTGAATTAAGACTGAGATTGTGTATGGAATATTTCACGAAATATAACTGTGGTTTGATTTTTATTTACAAAATTCAAACCATACAGAAAATTTGTCAACTATCCATTCCTACTTTAGTCCAATATGAATATAATCCCGTGTGAGGGCCTTGCTAGCAGATAAAATAATGTAGCCAAATCAAGTACGATGTCTTTATCGTATCCACAGACCACCATATTATTCTATACACAAAATCTGCAACTGATTACATAACTCGTACATTTTATTTCGTGGCCTGTATCTAACAGATATTATTCTATATTAAGAGCCTCACAGTGGTAGCCTTGTGGCAAATCGCTTATAAAGCTTATCACTTTAAGATTGGGTTTCACATCGGCGATGAAAGACAGTTTTATCGAAAATCATTTTCCAGATAATTATAGGGCCTATGGCGTAACTGAGAAGTTTAATCTCACAGTAAATTGCTTAACTGAAGATAAAACAGAGTGATGCTTTTTTTTTAAAACGTGACGTGAAATAAACTATGTATTAAATTTACGTAATAACATAGATAGCTCTACAAAGGGGGCAATTGTATGCAGTAGAGGTATGTACATAAACGATGTCACTCATAAACGTCCGCGTTAAGGCGAAGCGATGCTACTCTCGGGTAGTGCATATATTAGGATACAACCAACATCTGTTTTACTGTGAACAGGCTATCCATTGCACATGCATCCAATATTTTACAGCCAATGGATGACTAAACAAAAAAATGGTTGTGTGGTAAGACATTATGAGTTATTTAAAACTATTTGTCCCAGTAGTCGTCAAACCTACAACAAAATCATTGGGTATAAAATCTAATATAGTCCGCAATAACCATAGTCTTAGCTAGAGACCCGTCCACCTGTCAGGCAGATTTCTAAAATTGGTTAAAATGACAGGTAGAAATTCTGAATTTTAACATGGGAAAGATAGGAAATTGGAAACTTTTGACAGGAAAAATTCCTCAAAATAGGGATTTATGACAGGCAGATTTCCAATCCTAGCTAAGACATTGGTCCGCATGACGTTACGGAGGCCCCATTAGTTGCCAAATCACACATCACGACTCCACTCCGAAGGCGATATCGTGGGGAAAATAGACTCTTTTTGTTTGAAAAAGCAGTGTAAAATGGAGTAGAGATGCGTGATTTCGTGGTTGCAGAAACTGTGTTATGTTATTATAGTCTAAATACGGGGAAAAAATCCATTATTTAAATAAATGTTTGTTTTACTTATGTTTTATATTTCTCGAATGAGTATGTGTCACACACTTTATAAATACGGAGAAATAAAAACAGTCGCTTTCTAATATTAGAAAATAACGTATTTTATTTCCCAGTAGCCAGGCACACGCGGTGTGAATGTTTATTAAATAAAGCACATTCCGTTTTTAACACTAGTCTTTTAAAGGCATACTTCACGTCAATACATTGATCGCAAGCAGCGATTATGAAATATTGATTGATTGATTGATTGATTGATTGATTGATTGATTGATTGATTGATTGATTGATTGATTGAATGATTGGTGTTTTTCGCTCAAGGGCATTTCACTTATATTGCGTCGGTGCCTTCAAACAATAATACACACCAGCATAACCATGTAATATTAAGTGTTTTAATAATGTTGGAAAGTTAATCTTCCACAATGCTAGGTAAAGACAGCATTGCTACACTCCAAACAAACTGCCCGTAGACAGAGGGCACTATAAAATATGATCACCACATATCGAGGGCTTAAAACCAAACCCGCCTATGCCAAAAAATTACTTTTTTACAAAAACTAGTCCAAAAGTTTTATCTGAGATATAAAATCATTATATCTTGGTGGGTGAACAAACCGCCAAAAATGGACATGGTCAGGTCTGGTTTTAGGTCCTGTATATGCACTCATGTATCAAATGTCAAATTTCTCACGAACACAAAGCGTCAACTCACGAGTTTCTCACCAAATCCCACATAACGCCCATACATTATCTTCAAAATTGTCCCCCAAGACCTTGGATTTCACTCGAACTATTGTTGTATGGTAGCATGATTTTCCGGGGGTGCACATATACATTAACAGTTAAAAAGAAAACTACGTGCGCTGAAAAGGTCATAACATTTTGACACGCAAAGTGTTTATCACACAGTCAGAATGACAATGATATGATCATAATGATATATGACTCATTTGTTTTTCAGATCAGTTTACAAAACTGACATGTTTGTTTGTTTGTTTGATATGGGGTATATAACGTTGTACTCAAGGGTATTTTACTTATGGCGACGGATTGTCCACTTAAATTCACACTGTGCCTTGCTTAAATACGGTGGAAACCCTAGAGGAAACCTATGATAACAAAACATCCCCGTGATTGCCGGAGCCACATCGTGTGACTCACTCATACACCTGATGGTTGACAGGCGGACTCGATCCCGTGTGCGGTACATCGAAGTAGGATTAGTAAGCAGTCACCAGTGCTCTTCAGCCGCAGACCCAAAACTGATATGAGATTGAGATAACGTTTGAGTCCCTTGTAATAATTGCGTTGCCGAGTAACACAAACATGTCCTGATCCTAAAGTTAGTTTTATTTACTTTTTGTCTGAATTCAGCTTTTTTTGGCACAAAAAAACACAAACAGCCAATCCTCGCAAAACCGGCAGTTATTTTTTGTCATATAATAACACTCAAGTTGAATTTAACGGCGAAGTTACCGACTCAAGCTTAGCTTTATTTCCCTTTAGTGTTCCTTTTGTTTGGTATGTTAAACAATTCTGTGTTGTTACTTCCTGTGGAAGGAAATATGATATTTTAATGATAATTGAAATACCACACAGATTACGAACGTCAGATTATTTTATCTACGTTCTTCTGTTAGTCCTTGAACCAGGAGTTTCATGCCCCTGACTGAATCCTACAAATATAAATTCTAAAAACGAATAAAGCAGAATTATCACGCCCTAACCAGGGATCGAACCAGGGAATTTTGGCAGACAGGGCCGACTTCTGAACGACTGAGCTACAGAGGCTCACAGTTGACTGAGCACAATATATTAATATGATCAGTACATTTGACATCCATTTTATTAAAATTCCATATATTTATAGACATGGCATTTGTTATATTACATGTGTATTAATTTGATATACAATCTTTATCGCTACGAGTATTCTACATGCATGTGTGTTTTATATTTAAAGGGAAAGGCAACTGTTTTTCGACCTATACTTATAATTTTTATTGCATACTTTCAAAGACAACCATATGTATTGCACGTCCAATCGAATTAGCATAGCCGTTAAGTTAGTTAATTTTAAAAGCGGAACTGACGTCATTGTTCCAAAACACAGTAGTCATATCATCTAGTCTAGATGTTTGTCTTTGAAAATATGCAATAAAAATAATAAGTTTGGGTCGAAAAACAGTTGCCTTTCCCTTTAACTGTGCTAACTCCAACAGTTCGCTTTGTGCTGCCAGCTATGGAGGAACATTAATTTTCCCATTTGTATATAACACTTTACATTACGGCTGTGTTATTGTTCACTCTTTGGAGATACACCGCCGGCACATAAATGAAATACCCTTAGACGTGGGGTTAAACACCAACCAATCAATCAGTCGAACAGGCTGAAGTCGATAAGGGCCACGTAGTTTGTTCGCGAATTCGCGAATGAGTTGTGGTTACCCCGTATTCTGAACTGTCCCGTCGGCTTGCACACACCATTGAAGACTGAGGGAACCGAAGCGCAATAGACTTTATTTCACTAGCGCAAAGACGGTGTTTGGACCCTTCCCTCGCCTAGTCACTTAGGCCGACTGGCGGGTGTGTCAGTTCTTGGTCTATAACTACTATGAGCTGTGAATAAGCGGGAAAGCTGTAAAGCCTTATTTGCATGGTGTGTGCTCCAAACACGACCAGAGTTTAGCCTGTACGTCGAGTGCAACCACAAGGCTCTCTGGCCACGGGTCCATTCCATCGGTGACAATAGCTGATTCAGCGAAAATATTTACGAGTGATTTGTCATGAAATTTTTAACATCAAACCACAAAGAGGAACATATCATTTTTTTTATCTTCTAAAGTCTGTTAAATTATGTAATATCATCTTTATTAAGGAAATATCTGTCTAATGTTTTCGTCGTCTTGTCCTGGTTTCCGGGAAGATTCAGCTGGTCGCTAATCCCCTTCAGCACAGATATAAACGTAAAATATGGAGTGTTCTGTTTCCGGGTTGTAAAAGTCCATGGTCAGAGCTTTAGAGAAAAAATTATCATTAATAATATTTAAAACAAGTGTAAAAGGTATATGAGGTCTCACCTGTTGCTTCTAGTAATGGAGGAAACTTAATTACCAGTCTAGCCGGATTCAGTCTAGTCTCGCGTGAACCAAACTCTTCACGCGTTAACTCCGACCACGGCACGAGAGTCTAGTAGAATTGCAACCAAGAAATTTGAAAGACAAAATGGCCGACTTAGTTTAAAAAAACAACTTCTTTGTTTAATGGAATACTACGTTTGTATCTCACTCAGTTTATTTTTCTGATTTAGGGTTTAACGCATACTTAAGCCTATTACTCATACGGTTACAACGAGCAAGTCTAATGGATGTAGATCCAGGTATCGTCAATGCAGTCTAACGCTTTATTGACGATACAGCTTTATCCTGTCCGCCATGATAGTATAGGAAAAGGGGAAACCCAAGTCACGTGACGCATTTCAGTCTTTTGATTGGGTAGATGTGTCAAAATGGCCTAATGTCAAAGTTATCGAATCGCCTCAGATTCGACCAGATTTAGTGGATAATATCGTCTAAAGACAACGGAAGAAGGTGAGAGTTGCC
>JAQQZZ010113841.1:0-15149 GCA_030265115.1 Mopalia vespertina | reverse complement strand
TATCTATACCCTTGATGGTAGTCACAGGAAAAGAGCCAATGGTGTCATAAAAAAGAATAAAGCATAATGAATTCGTTTATTCTTTTTTATGACACCAATAAATGTCATTCCCGAGTTAAGCATAATGAATTCGTTAACTCGGGAATGACATAAATATATAAACAAAAGAGAATGGGACGCAGGAATGAACCTTGTGGAACACCAAAAGTCCCGAAAACGAATTATTTAAGGGCGTATTCCATAGGTATGTTTTTGACCATAAATTAGTGATTCCCCAAAACCCATAGTGATTCAGTTCATTAAGTAGATAAGTGTGGCTGACGGAGTCAAAAGCCTAAGAAAGGCATATGAACGTATCAACAGCATATCTACTGGATTTTTAAAAATCAGATACAAGTTTGTCTTAAAGAACTTGGGTTGCAAAAGAGGTATTGTAATTTGCTCGAAAGCCACATTGTCTGTCAAATATAACGATTTTTATCGAGATGTCAAGCTGGATTCGAATTCAGAGCCCATCGAATTTCAATGCTTATTATCTAGACAAAATGGTTTGGAACAATACTCTGAAATAGACATGTAAGAATATTTGGGTTGAAAGGAGATGATAAAAATGACACCACTGAACTACTGGACAAGAAACCATAAAACTGCTGAGGCTAAACGAAGGAGAATCTCTGAAAGCCACAACTGTTGTTAATAAAGAGGATCTTACTCCCCAAAAAGTATAAAAGTACTCCCCATTTATTGTGTCTGCTTGGTCCAGTAATGTAAAAATAGTTCAAGGAATTTGAGCCAACAAATCAAACAGGGGAAATCCACTGAATGTATCTTCAATTTAATTTAAGTGAGTTATCCATACTACCCTGTTCAACGCGATTTACTCACGTCCCATTGCCAAGCCAGTCATAGTAAATGTAGGTATTACATGACCGACCAGATTCTAATTTACACGGTATGTATCAGTCGAATTGCTACCTCCTAGTCTCATATGGCCTCAATGTAAATTGTTATTGTCAACGAGTATGCTCTGATGAACGTTACTGTGTTAGTCATGGGCATTTATTGTTATAGTCAAACTTGTCTCCGTTTATGTTTTATTGCCGAACGTATACTCATGCCTGATGTAAATGCCCTCGTAATATTGTGTTAACGTTTTGGTATTGTCAAATTGCGATATTTTTACGTATGAGTTCTATATGTGTTTTCCAATTGAGTTTTTAGTTTAAGAGAATTGACAGAAATTTAAATTGTTTAACTCGCTCCACTTCCGTGTTACCTATGCGTACATGTGAATGGTTGTTATGCGATTTTAATATTAGGCAGAACAAATATGAATTTAGTGTTTAAAATATTAAATGACAGTCGTTTAAACCAATTTTCCCATTCTGTATCTATACCCTTGATGGTAGTCACAGGAAAAGAGCCAATGGTGTCATAAAAAAGAATAAAGCATAATGAATTCGTTAACTCGGGAATGACATAAATATATAAACAAAAGAGAATGGGACCCAGGAATGAACCTTGTGGAACACCAAAAGTCCCGAAAACGAATTATTTAAGGGCATATTTCATAGATATGTTTTTGACCATAAATTAGTGATTCCCAAAAAACCATAGTGATTCAGTTCATTAAGTAGATAAGTGTGGCTGACGGAGTCAAAAGCCTAAGAAAGTCATATGAACGTATCAACAGCATGCCTACTGGATTTTTAAAAATCTGATGCAAGTTTGTCTTAAAGAACATGGGTTGCAAAAGAGGTATTGTAATTTGCTCGAAAGCAACATTGTCTGTCAAATATAACGATTTTTATCGAGATGTCGTAGAACCTTTCTGACAGTAATTTTTTGTTGTACAGATATGGGCCGGTAATGTTCCAACTGATTTTCCGTGCCGGATTTATAAATGGGTGTAATATTGCCCTCTTACAGAAGTTTTGTACAATGCAGGAAGAATGTGATTAGTTAAAGTTTGGTCAAAGGTTGGATAAATAATTTTGTAAAAGGAGCCGATGATGATTTGAGGTCCGATATGACGGAATTAGCTTCAGGTTCAGAGACGCCAGTATAATTACACAACTGTCTTCTTCTTTTATTGACCGTAAGCCCGGGGCGCAATTGTACAAAATACATGAACATTTAGAACACAATACTTTATTTACTTACAATAAACAGTCATGTTACATGGATATCATTTTGGTGCGAATATCTAGGACTTTGAATATAATTTTTGCTAAGCACCGCAACATGCGTGGTTTGTCTGTTGAGAGGAGTTCACATAATTTAAACATAGACGGACGTAGGGTATAATATGGCGTAGTGAATTGTTGTTTGATTATATGATACTCGGTACACTTGAGGATAAAATGAAACTCGTCTTCCACGTCACCACAGTTACAAATTCTACAGAGTCTATCATTGAGCAATGTATTATCATAGCGACCAGTTTCAATGCTAAGGTTATGAGCATTAATTTTTATTTTACACATAGCAATTTGGTGTTGACGTGGTAACTTCTTATATAAATATGTCTGCAAACGATGCTGATTAGTCAGGTATTTATAACAATCTGCTCTTTGCATATGGTTAATTTCTTCTCTTTGTTTTTGTACAAAACCACCCATTAACCTTTGTTTAAATTTGTGACAAAATTCAATCGGGTTATATACCCTTCGTCTTAGCCACACATACTGGAAGCCATTATCACATAGTTCATTTTTTTCTTTGATTAACCAACTGTCGGTTGGTGACAGTCCACTTTCTACGTCATTGTACATACTGGCGTATAATGCCTTCAGTATGCAATTAGTTGTTGTAAGAAGATGAATCCAGTATTTTAATTATTCTAATTTTACTACTTAGACTCATGGGGAAGCGTCCTAGTTCAGATAAAACCAGAACATTTGTGGGGCTTTTTCTTACTTGTAAGATTCGTTTACAAAAAGACGCATGGGCCTGTTCGACTGATTTTACAGGATGAAACCCCTACATTTCACACCCATAGTTAAGAACACTTCCCACATTAGTATCGAATAAACTTAACTATGTACTCAAATTAAGCTTAAATTTGTTGATATTACTAAATAACTTAAACATTGCCTTTCGATCTAGCAAAGATTTGTTTGTTTGCGTGACATTACATTTACCATTATAGTTTAAAACACATCCTAAATAGTTAACTTATGTACCACTTCTAATTATTCTTTCCTAAAACAACAGTATTTTACTTTTATTTACATTTACTGTCAAATCCCATTTTTTACAATAGGTTTTTAGCATCTACACTAACCCTTCGCTACTATCTGATATCAACACTGTGTCATCAGTATACAATAATAAAGCAACAGTTATATCATCTAAAGTTGCCAACTCATGCATATGATGAAAAAGATCAATTTCTAGGTCGTTCACATACAGGGAAAATAAAATAGGTGAAACAACCTCCCCCTGGGCTAAACCAGACTGTTGCTCAAAGAAATCACTTAGGTACCCATTACATTTGACACATAATTTGACAGATCGATACACTGAATGTAAACATGAAATAATTTAACATTAATGCCATATTTGATTAGCTTATACCACAACAGATTTTTGTTTACAATCAATTTGAGATATTTCGGACAGTTGATAAGGGCATCTGATGTTGACATCTAATGGTAACCAGTCGCACTATTTATCCTCGTATCAAACGTTCTCTGTAAATCTTGATACAAATGCACCACGTTATAATACCATGAAATTAACATAACAAATTGGCAACTGGGGAAAAAACAAAAACAGAAAGAAGAACTCGAAAGCAGAAGTGATGACGGTAATCCTGTTACTGAAAGGAAGTTCTCCTTTCTGTTGTCAGATTTGTTAAATATAAACCCGGCTTATTTCCGTGACACAAGGCGAAGCAATCGAGGCGTGGCGTCAAACATCAATACATTTGATTAAAACCGTCGCCGTCTTATCACCATGGTGATTTTCCGTGTGCTGTGGAGTCGTCGTTCGACAATTTACAACCACATGTATAAAAAAAATGTACTTTTTTGCTACAGATCATTGCAACTTTTTTTTTAATTTACTAAGAAGTTTAATAATTCTTAAATCAAATATTTGTTCCATTTGTGTTACCCACTTTACGCAAAGCAATTAAACATCTTTAAGCTGGTGGATTTTCCATAACTGTGGCGAAAAGTAAAGCTCCGCGACGCAACTTCCTAGGTAGACCGTGATGGTGCGGGTTTATCCTAAAGTTGCAGTCTGCGCTGGAAAAGAAGATAACACTTTATGGTCGAGTACAAAATGATAACGATGATTTACAGTTAATTAGTACACATGTCATCTCAATGTTATGTCAAAATATGATTGCAAAACCATTAAACAAGATGTATCTGCCAATCGAACGAGGTGATTTGATGGAAGATGGATTAATCGATTGATTATTTTCTTTGATTGAGTGATTGATGATTGAATTGACTCATGGTGGCGGTCTCTTAGCAGTCAGATGCTCAATCTTGATTCAACGACACAGCATTCACAATAAAAGAGAGTCCAGCGACAAATTCGGACCAATATTGCCCATAAATTAACAAACATCCCATAGGCCTATACGTAACCTGATGTTTGTCCTGAATGTGAGTCTAATCAGCGATGATTATATGACAAGTTTGGCATTCTGCTAGATCTCATCAAGATCAGGGTTTTCTTTTCGTTTAGCCTGCTTTAGCAAAAAGGCTGACAATAACATACGGATAGAAGTGGAGCGACTTCCTTTGGACAAGTGTTTATCTTCGTTATATAAAGGCCCGAAACCAGCTGCAAGCGACATCGACAATCTATTTGATGACATCAATATAGCCCTGTTAACTAAGACTTTGATCAATTAAAGTTGCCTGAGTATGATAGAAATTCCGGTTACTCATGACGATTGCTCTTTGAAGTCAGGAATGTCAATACATTTTGATGAAAAACCAATCTTGTTAAACCTTCAACACGTAATCTTTAATTGGGATAAATGTGAAGAAAACTGCAATAATACAAAACTAATGCTAGAACCAGTGAAATTAGTATTACATTCATGTCAAACAGATATAAATTCTCTCGATAAACAAAAAAACTGAAAAAATTCAAAACGAAAGCAGCTGACATTTTTTGCCAAGCCATCTCTGAAAGAGTAGAGCATTTATTTTTCGATTGTCACGAGATAGTTCTGTTAGGGTCTGGCTCATTGGCTGTACAACAGTACAAGCATTGTCCTCAATAAAGGTACGTAACAACTTCTAAGAAAGATAACGAATTCAACGACTCAACGTTTTGATTTATTGGTCAAACCATCATTAGAAGTAAGTTTTTAATCAATAAACTGAAGGTTTAAGTCAAAATAAAATGATTATCTTTCTTCGGAGTTGTTATATTTTACTATGTGTTAATTTCCTTAGTGGTACAGTCATATTATTGTCCTCAATGTAACCAGAGTTGAGTATATTCTAGATTGGCCGAAATACAAAGCTTTCTTTTAAAGGCTTGGTGTTGGGATTCCGGTAAACATGACCAACATAAGACGACTCCTTGTGACTTTGTTCACAATTAACTCGACGATTTTGTTAAACTGGAAATCTACAAACATTAAAAAGGATGACATTGTCGACTTTTATAGAATCTGGCGAAAACAGGTAGACTATGCCTTTAGTTTTAGTAAGTTTGCATATACAGCTATAGGTAAATCTCAACTTTTTATGGGAATTAATTTTTATTAAGACATGGCCGCGTGGATGAATTTGACTGTATTTTAAGCAATACCCAATGTTTAAGATTCAATTATAAATGGATATAGCTCGATTAGAAAATTTGAGAGCATAATTCAACACAAGAAATGATGCCCGTTTTACATATATGCATTTTATTGCAGAGACGAGTATCGCTTTAAGGACTGTATTTTTAAACAAAAATACCCATACATATATTTGATTTTTTGTGTTGTACAGTGTATATATATATTGACCTCATAATTGTTCGAGAACTCAATGGTCGCTCTGCGAAAATAAACACAGTGGCTAGAACTTTGGTGTTGATATAAAGTAAAAGTAAAAATACGTGATTTACAGGTGTGGGAAGTCGTGGCCGTTTGCGGACAGTGTGAACACATATCTGAATGCATTGCGGCGGGTCACAGTAGATTTTGTTTGTTTCTTTTTTGATTGGGGTTAAAAGTCATACTCAAGGATATTTGACATATATGACGGCAGATTGCCTATCATATACCACGGTACATCGTGGTAGGGATTGAAGGCTTAACGCCAAACAGTAGACTGCCACAAGAATATAATGGCCAGGTAAACATTGTCCTTCACTCTCTCTCCACAAGAAATCTTTACCTGGAGACATTATTCTTATAGCACTTCTAAGCTTCCATACATGGACACTAATTTAATTTGTTGGTTTTCAATTTTGAAAATTTATTGTCCAGTTTTCAATGTCTGAACTGCACATCCATAAAAGATAGGCTGTGGCTATAAACTAAAAGCAATGGAGCGTCAGCATTTGTCAAACATATTTACAATGAAAAATGCAACTCAAAACATGATGCTTAATGCGATTATTAAAACAATCTTGCATTCCACGTTTTCAGAAACCTTTATTTTTGTTCGGCCTTTGTTGTGCTTATTTTATTTTTTGTGTTGTTCAGTGTATATATATATTGACCTCATAATTGTTCGAGACCTCAATGGTTGCCCTGCGAAGATAACACAGTGGCTACAACTTTATTGCTATTTGTCACCATAAATAAAGAACCATGAAATTTACCTTACATTTCGCTGGCCCTCTAGAAAACAAAAAAGGAAAGGGAATTTATTATTTTCGGCTAGGATTTAAAAGAGGAGATAAGAAAACTATCAGAGTTACAAGAAAATAGATTGATTGATTAGAATTTTACGCCACATTCAGCGATCTTTCAGCAACGCTGTGGCTTTACAAAAATAACAAGAACACACCCTTATGTTATTAATATCGCATTTGGGATAGTTTTAAACCTCGGGACGATTGACAGATTCCCTGTAAAATTTCATCCTGTATGGTTAAATACATCGGTAACTAATGACCTCCATGTTTTGTATTTGTGTAAGACTAAAAGACTTAATTATCTCCCTTGAACATTTTTGTCCATGGCGTGATGTTCTCTATAAATACACTCTACGTTAAATTAGGCCCCTATTTAGACAAGAAAGATATTTGATTGGTCAATATTTGTGGAGCTCTTCTGTTTAGGGATTAACGTAGAAAGACATGGTCGCGTGGGTGAATTTGACTGTAGATTAAGCATTACCCAATGTTTAAGATTCAATTATAAAATGGATATAGCTTGATTAGAAAATAAGAGAGCATAATTCAACACAAAAAATGATGCCCGTTTTACCTATATGCATTTTATTGCAGAGATGAGCATAGCTTTTATTGACGATTAGAGCCCTACCTCGAATTCCGAAGTAGGTCAATTATACACAGTTTGAGGAGCTTGACCTCTGTAGCTAGGAAAACAGATGTTTGGTATGACTCGCACAGAGAGTTTATGTCGTCTGATATACACGTATAGTCATTAAAATCCTGCTCAGTTGTTATATAACAATATATTATGATTTTATTTTGTGCGTGAATAGGAGGGATCCCGTGCTGTAACAAAAGACAGCTGTGCAATTGTCACAGGATAATATAATACCCGGAGTTCCGGAAATAAACTATACAACTCGTCTGATCCGATTCCACTTAACTTCTGACTAAAGTGAAAATCTATAGTAACCAAATCTAAATTGTTCTGAGCTTATATTGTATTAAGTGTTTATAAAATGACGAATTCAGTGGTAAAGAAAACATAGCTGTGCCATTGTCACAGGATTAAAACATATGTCAATCGACTCATTCATAGTATGAAAGAATATAATACCCGGAGTTCCGGGCATAAATCTATACATTCAACTTGTCGGACTCGATTCCACGAAACAATTTTTTACTAAAATGAAAATATATTGTCACCAATTCTGAATTATACTGAGCTTAAATCGTATCAATTTTCTAAACTTAAAATATCGCTTCTAAAATATCAAGCGTCTGAATTCAAGAGTAATTAATTGATTTATTTGTATACATGTATGTAGATTGTCACTTTAATGACAAACGCGGAGGGTTGCCTTGGTGCTCTCAGAGCTAAGGGGCATCATGAAGTCGAATGCCAAGTGAGCCGATGGTACAGATTGAGCTTGGGACTGTGGTGTAAAGGATATTTGTAAGGTACGTAAATAAATACTTGGTTACGGATTCTAGATTAATTTTGATTGGTCAGTAGTTCCCAAGGACATAGCTTGAGACTGTGATGCAATGGATATTTGTAAGGTACTTAAATAAATACCTGGTTACGGATTCTAGATTCAATTTGATTGGTCAGTAGTTCCCAAGGACATAGCTTGAAACTGTTATGCAATGGATATTTGTAAGGTACGTAAATAAATACCTGGTTACGGATTCTAGATTCAATTTGATTGGTCAGTAGTTCCCAAGGACATAGCTTGAAACTGTTATGCAATGGATATTTGTAAGGTACGTAAATAAATACCTGGTTGCGGATTCCAGGCTATATATACGCACTAAAGTTCCAATATAGGACTGGTCATTGATATTAAATCATTCGCACTGTTTTGCAGGCATTAATTTAATTTTCTGTGCTCTTCGACATGACATATGTGCAACACATACTTAACAAAAACTTGCAAAAAACATTGTGCCATACATACACATAAGAGGCGTACATATTACAAAACTTACACGTAAGAGGCGTACATACTAGAAAACTTACACGTACGAGGCGTTCATATGACAAAACTTACACGTAAGAGGCGTACATATTACAGAACTTACACGTAGGAGGCGGACATATTACTTGGTCTTAAACCACGGCCATCTTGAGTAGTGATATTCGGCAAATTACTGTACAGTTAAATGTGCGGTTGTAGTCAGACAAGTTACAATAAATACACCGGGACTATACTATGATGTCATACAACTGCAGATCAATACAATTTGTTTTTAACGTTACTAAAACATAAATGTTTGTTAGATCAAAAATTTGTTCCATTTGATATTGATCCACATTACACATTTACACATTTGTAAGCAGCCGGATTTACCCGTAACTGTGGTTAAGAATAGAGATCAGCAACGCGATTTCCTGGGAAGAACATTATAGAAATATTATTCTCAGAACAAGCCCTTCTTGTGGTATTTTACCTTGTTTACTCAAATTATTATTGTTGGGACGAATTTACGACAGCCTTCTTTAAAGTACGATTTAATGAGTAAACAAAAAACGGAATCTGTCAATCTGTTTTAATATCATGAGGTATGGGAATTTGGCTTGCTAGCCTAAAAAACCTAACCTATGTAAGCAATACAGTGAATGGTAATACATTTAGCGATTAAATATTACGCAAAATAACGTTATAGTCCATACATTTCAAAGTGTACGAACGTATGGTCAAGTTGCTGCAGCGAATCTTTTGCAAAAAGTGCGGTGGTAACAAGGGGAATAACTCTATATTTCAACAATAAACGGATGTCACGGATTACCTCCCCTGATGCAGTTATTTTGTGAATATTAAGATACTGATGATGAAGTAGAATTGTTTTTTTGGGGAGTGGTTTAGCGGGGTGGGTTGGGGCGACTGGACTTGGATTTGCTTCACTTCAGCATATGGGTTAAAAAAATTGTAGCATATTGGTTTTGATTTTTTAAAAAAAAATAAACATTTTGTCATTATTTAAAAAAATCTAGAAAATATCTTACTAAACCAACTTGGAGATTTGATCACTGATATTATTCTGATGTCGGAATCCTGTATCCATACTGATGCGATGATAGACAGCTACTGTGCTGTGACCTCGATCCTAAGCACATTCAGTATCATACCTACATCTGGTCTCCAAGATAATTTTTGGGACCCATGACAAAAGGAAGCGTGTCTCTCCTCCTCCAATACATCAACAAGGGCCCTATAAAAGTCATTAGTGGACCCCTTGAAGAATATTATATCCACCACACGAAATTGTCAGTCACATATTCACAACATCACACATTTATTTTGTTTGCCTTGCTCAAAGTACATGCTCTTTTTTTTCTCGTTTGGCTTTTGAACTCCCTAAATTCACGCGCCATGCCCGGCATGTCCCCCTTTTCAGTTGGCGAATTTAAAAATAAAAGGTGTAATCTGTTTCAAACAAATACCATTCATCAATAACGGCAAAGAAGCAATAATTCATCATCATTTTCAATTATAGGGTACGACGTAAAACCCCAATCAAACAAATTAATTATAGGCGTATAAACTCAGTAGAATGATTTACGCCTAAGCAGTACCGTGATCATACTAAAAATTACACATAAAGGTTAATTGATATGGGCAACTCTTCTAAGGAAACATTCTATAAAGAAATTTAAACCGAATTTAAGCTTGAAAACTCTCTTGGTAAGTGTTATAAGGCTGTGTTTAATTTTGACCTCAGCTGACCCCTTGAAATGGAGAAAAATAGAAAAATGACAAAAAAAGACAAAAGAGAGTTGGTAAACACAGAATAAAGACCAACGAAATGTTGGGAGTTGAGGACAATAGGCTACGATAATATTATCTGATGACTTACGGTCTGGGCATATATCAATCAATCCCATCATATTTGCACAAAAATGTCAGATTATTAAAATTGTGTTCTTGCTTTTTTAGGTGATGCACGGTCTCTCAAAATAGATGGTAAACGGTCGATATTAAAGCTTTTATGCCATTGACTTAGTTACACGGTACCGCACTGACCATCGTGTCCTATCAAACTCACCGTCTTTTTATGTCAGGATCTCGGATTTATTCCATAAAGAAAGAAGGGCTGATTAATTCTATGAAAGATGTGATCTGATCAATTCGGGTACTGCACTACTCTGTTCTTTATATGTAGATTAATGCGGCTATTGATCGAGCCCAAAGCTCGGACACTGGTCATTCTTTATAGATCGACATAACAGAGGAACCACATGTATTCTGCTCAAGCAGGACACCGACGATTCTTTACTGGTTAACTCTTGTTCGTGATAAACCCCGGATAATTTCGTTGCAAGGCGGATAACCAGAGCCATTATAAATAAACAGAAACCATCAGTTCAACTGAAAAATGTAACATCCTAGTAATACACGAGTAGTGTTAACCCCGAAAAATGGTAACATTTTCGTTGTTGTTGTTTTTTTTTAACGTTTTTCGGAATTATAGTTCTTGTGTAGGCCTATTCTGTTGGCACGAAATATGTTGCACCAGAAAATAACCTTCCTGCGTCGTCTTAATATCCCAATTCAATTAACGATTGTAGTTATTTTATACGCTGTTGGTCAACTCTGGCACCGGTCACTCTTTATGTCTACTGTTTGTGATTGATTAATTGATTGATCTGTGTTTCACGTCATGCTTAAGGGTATTTCACTTATATGACAGTGGCGTTTTCCAACAACCATAAAGTGTTAGGTGTTTTGATACTGTAGGAAAGTTAATGTTCCTCTAGTGCTAAGTAACGACAGCATTTCTAATCTTCTTAGTTAGAGGGTTTACTATTCATGTATTATTTTTTACTAATTGCGTTTCTTACAAATATGGACTGAATGTTCGTGCGACTGAGAACTGGACCAAACGATTTACCAGCCGAATGATTAATCTGATTAGTGATTCTGATTGGTTAACAACTGTTTTATACCCAATGTGACATGCGTGGAAGTCATCAAGCTAAAAGCTATAGCGATAACGTTAGATTCTTCATTTTTAACTGACCTGCTGTTTTACCAAGATTGATACGTGTATACCGACAGGGCGTGACAGGCGGGAAAACTGATACAGCTATCCCCTCTCCCAAAGTACCATTTTTAACATGAGCGTTTTGTCGATGTGACATGAATAGACGAGATCACGCGACAAGAAGGAGCTTTCGGGAAAAAACACGGTTGATCACTATGTAAGAAAGTGACTAGTTTACAAGGATTTGTGTTCGGTCGTGGACATTTTTTTTCTTAGATGAATTATAGTTCATCTTAAAACCAGTCATTAAAAAAAAGAAACATGCACATGTATCAGGCAAGTCGATGATTATTATGAAACCAAAAACAAAAACCCCAAAAACAAAACAACTTTTAGAGGAATTATAGTTCATCTTAGCCAGACATTAAAACCAATAAAAAAAACTACAGATGTCTCAGGCAGCTAGATGATTATCATGTAAAAAAAAAAAAACACAAACAAAAAAACAAACCCCACAACAACAAGAAAAACTACAACAACAAGAAACACAGTACCCATAATGCAGCGTATTTTACCATCTGATTCCACTCCGCTCTCTTAATACCATGTCAGTAAAAAGTTAAGCTTAATCTGATCTAGATTGTAAGTTTTGTTTGTTTTTTGTTTGTTTAATTAGGTTTTAAACTTAAGGCTATTTCACTTAAATGTATATGACGACGGATTGTCCATTTCACACTGTTCCTTGCCCAATTACGGTGGACAATCAAGAGGAAACTTCGTAAAAACCTCCCCCGCGATTGACGGAGCAACATAATGTGACTCACACATATTACCTGATGGTCAACAGAGGTCACGTGGACGCTATATTGGATGGATGGATAGATTGGTTGGTGTTTTACGCCGTGCTTGAGGGTATTTCACTTATATGACGGCGGTGTATTCCAACAATAACTGACACTAGCACAACCAAAATGTGAAGTGTTTCATAAAGTTGGAAAGTTAATCTTCCTCCAGTGCTAAGTTAAGGCAGCATTGTTACTCTTCAAACTATCTGACCTTAGCCAGAGGGCCCGCTACATTGGGGTAGGATTAGTAAGCACACACCCAAACCACTAAACCAGTCCCGCGGGCCTGGATTGTTAGACCCCTGATTAACATAAATCGGTGACATTAATTTAAATATCATCTGTGTTGATTAAATACTTTATCAACCGGTTCAATGGGTTAACTCTAAAGTCACATTTTGTAAATTTATTTGCAGCAACGTATTATAGTGGCATTAATATTGTTTGTTTGTTTTGATTGGGGTTTGACGCCGCACCTAAGGTTGTTTCACTCACATGACCGCGTACCAGGCCAATGGAAAAAAAACAACTCTTGACAACACTGCCAACGAACAAAGACAAGACCGGACAAAAACAGGATAATCACAGGATGCAATACTGCGACATCACGAAAATATCGGCTCCATTGTTGCGTTTAGATCTTAGATCACCAGAGCAACATGTAGCTCCCTCACAACCTTTCGTAGTGGCTTTTAAAAGTGATTGCATGAACATGTTGTAAGGAACGTAATATTGTTAATGTGTTTTTACGCTCTTGTCAAAGCGATATTGTTCTGTAACGGATTGCTTGGTGAACCGATATTGTTCTGTAACGCATAGCTTGATAAAGTGATATTGTTCCGTAACGCATTGCCTGGTGAAGTGATATTGTTCAGTAACGCATAGCTTGATAAATCGATATTGGTCTGTGACTCATAGCTTGATAAAGCGATATTGTTCTGTAACACATTGCTTGGTGAAGCGATATTGTTCTGTAACGCATAGCTTGATAAAGTGGTATTGTTCTGTAACGCATTGCTTGGTGAAGTGATATTGTTCTGTAACACATTGCTTGGTGAAGTGATATTGTTCTGTAACGCATAGCTTAATAAAGCGATATTGTTCTGTAACGCATAGCTTGATAAAGCGATATTGTTCTGTAACACATTGCTTGGTGAAGTGATATTGTTCTGTAACACATTGCTTGGTGAAGTGATATTGTTCTGTAACACATTGCTTGGTGAAGCGATATTGTTCTGTAATGCATTGCTTGGTGAAGATATATTGTTCTGTAACGCATTGCTTGATAAAGCGATTTTGTTCTGCAACGCATTGCTTGGTAAGTGATATTGTTCAGTAACGCATTGCTTGGAGGAGTGATATTGTTCTGTAACGCATTTCTTGGTGAAGTGATATCGTCTGTAACACATTGCTTGGTGAAGAGATATTGTTCAGTAACGCATTGCTTGTCAAAGTGATATTGTTCTGTAACGCATTGCTTGTTGAAGTGATATTGTTCAGTAATGCATTGCTTGTTAATGTGATATTGTTCTGTAACGCATTGCTTGTGAAGTGAATTTGTTATGTAACGCATTTCTTGGGGAAGTGATATTGTTCTGTAACGCATTTCTTGTTGAAGTGATATTGTTCTGTAATGCATTGCTTGTTAAAGTGATATTGTTCTGTAATGCATTGCTTTTTAAAGTGATATTGTTCAGAAACGCATTGCTTGTCGAAGTGATATTGTTATGTAACGCATTTTTTGGTGAAGAGATACTGTTCTGTAACGCATTTCTTGGTGAAGAGATATTGTTCTGTAACGCATGTCTTGGTGAAGAGATATTGTTCTGTAACGCATTTCTTGGTGAAGTGATGTTGTGTCTGCAGTAAATTTTTTTTACCAGTTAATTAAATGCCACTTGGCTATATGTAACATTATTATGTGACAATAAATGTCCTTTTTCCCTAGGCGCTCAAGATTCAACATATAATTAGATGGTCACATACCTGGAGTCTTATACACCAAAAGTTTGTGCTTTACAGAAACTGAAACTCCTGGTGCTATATTGGTATACAATATGGAAGATTTTTTGTCTGAAATTCTGTCTTCAATTTATACTACTTACTTATTTATTTGTGTTTCTGTTTATACCCCCGGGATTATCAATTATCAATTAAAGTAACTAACAAATTCAATTATTCTTTAATCAAAAAATGGTTTTATTTATGTTGACCCACATTACACATTTACACATTTTTAAGCAGCTGTTCTTTCCGTAGCCGTGGCTAAGTGTAAACCTCGCCTTGTGACTCCCTGGACAGATAGTAATGGCGCGGGATTATCCTAAAGTTGCGGACTGTGTTGAACTGCTAGCTGGCACCTAATAATAATAATAATAAAAACTTTATTTAACGAGGAGAAAATTACAGTCAAATGAAAAATTTGCTGTTCCCTGTAGCCCTCAATAAATACTGTACATAATTTTTCTTAAATTTCATATACATAAACATATGCATAATATTTAA
>JAQQZZ010113830.1:0-15149 GCA_030265115.1 Mopalia vespertina | reverse complement strand
AAGTATATCCGATTGCAAGTTTATAATTAAGGAGTTTGCCTCATCCGGGCTTTTTTATTTTACCACTGTGACTGTGTCGCAATTGGATTGACAGAGAACCTTGCAACGTTCAAGAGATGGATGGTGTCAGGTCCTAAACATGCCGGACTACTCTCAGAGTGTGCAGACCCTATTCACGATACTACTGGCAACTCAAACCACGAACCATAAACATGGGGCTCAAGAATTGGTCAAGACAAAAGTCAGTAATCTCTGTGCAACAATTACATCGATGGGTAACCCTTTTTTGAGAGATTCGCAAGAACTTATGACAATTGACAGTCACAACTGTCTTGATGAAGCTGCAGTCAATATCCCGCATACAATGGAAACCTTAGGACATGAACAGTACAAAGACTATGCTAAGGAAGTCCTTGTGTAGATGACTGTGTTAATTTATAAGCTAATCAAACGAAGTCGACTGCTTCTTTTTAAAGAACTTCATGCCAAACCTAAATCGAAGGTGAGGCAGCAAATGGACCACATCAAGACTACAAGCTGTTCATCTCTAGCAATGTTCGTGATGCCGATATGGATGAGTTTTTCTCTCATGAAAATCATTCGTGGCCACCATCCTTGAGTCAGCATGATAAACTCCGACTACCAAGCACTTAATCGAAGTTACCGGATGTCCTGAAGTGTGTTTCAAGTAGAGGCATTCTGCTTTACTTAGCACAGAAGGAATATTAATTTCCCAACACAGTGAAATACTTCACATTGTATGGTTGTGTTAGTGTGGCAATTACTATTGGATCCACTTCCGTCATATAAGTGAAATAAGTGAAATATCCTCGTTCACTCTGTTAAACATCAATCGGTCAATCTATCTTTACCAGGGCTGTTGACAAAGCGGAGGACGAAATATAATTCCGTCATGTTATATATGGCGCCAATTTTAGTGCAAGGTTTAGGGTTAGATTCGGGCTAGGGTTGCGTTTTCAACGTACACAATCTGCAGAAAGTGAAAACAGATGACCGACCCGCAAAAGAACCTTGGTAAAACGTGCGTCATCGCATGTAGACACCTTTAACATTGCAGTGTGTTGTCGGGTTCGGGTTTCCCTGCTATAAGTGTGGTTGTCCATAAGAGCAAACCCGAAGACAGATCACAATGTTAAAGATATAGTGAAATGCATGCACGCCCTAAGCACGTATACATGCTCTACGATTGGACTTTTTGGGGAGCTGGTAGCCTATATGTATTAGCTAGCTGTAGGCTCTTTTCGCTCTCCTATTTTTTTTATCGACACCCTTTCAACTGTGTCTCGCTTCATGAAGCAAAAGTGAAATTTTCATTTTCGATTCTGACTTCTGAGAAATGAAAAATTTCGATTTCTCAATCGTGGCATTTTATGTAGGTCAACTCTTAACAATATATCCTCGCAGTAACTGATTCATGCCGGCGAATAAATTATCACTGAATATGAATAGCTATTTAGTGCTTGGTCTAAGCTGCAGTCTAAGATCAATTTGAGTCTTTCTTAGGAAATTTCTAAACGATAGTTAAAGCGTCCAAGCATTCGTTCAGCTGGTTTAGCCGCGTCACGAATATACACATGGATCTCGGATGAGTTCAATGCTGAACCTGTAGGGCTACTTGGTCCGTGTCCCTTTTGACAATTCATCCTCCAGCTTTTGATTTTCAAAGCTGAACAGATTGAGAGTTCGACATCGCTTCTCACTTCTAACTTCCGAAACACACTTGGCAAAGCTGGAAGCAGAAAAGCTCTGCATCGTTTCCAGCTTTCAAGTTTTTCAGCTCACTTTCTAAGCTATAAAGCTTATCATCTTGTTCAGCATCTCTTCTTTAACCAACAGTAGATGGACATTTTATTTTCAAACGCTTCCAACTCACAGCTTTAAACTTATGACATTTTTTACGACTTTGAGTATGCTTTTCGCCATCACTCGAATAATGAAAACCACAGCACCATCTATTGACACTCTTCTGTATAATATATATAATATATATTATATGATATTAATGTAATATTTTGAAAATAAATAAAAGGGAATTATTACAAATTGCGCTTTTATTACAAATTGCGTTGCTACATGGCGCCTTTTATGCGTCCTGTGATTGTCCTCTTGTCATTTAATATATGTTCAGTCAGATGTCAGATTTAATATCTGACACAATTAGAACCTGGACGTAACCATTAATATAACCTTAAGAAGGTTTTCTGACTGATACCTCCCACTGTTTTTTTGCTGCTCACTGTTATTTCATTAACAAAGTGGACGATCCACACCTCAACGGCCCTGCATTAATGTTCAATATTATGCACATTACATTATCTTATATGTACGGTGGCCCATATGGCAAGCCGTTTTATCACTTCTTCCTTTAATATACTTTATTTTACATATGTAAAAAACAATTTTTCATATGTGAAAAGAATTTCACACTTCTGGAAAAGATTTTCAAATACGTGAAAAAAGAAATTCACATGTGTGAAAAAAGAAATTCACATGGGTCTACATATGTTGAAAAGAATTTCACTCATGCGAAAAGCAGTTGAACATAGTGAAAAAGAATTCGACATATGTAAATAAACGTTTATTTGGAACGTTTATAGAAATGTGGAAATCTTTTTCACTTATGTAAAATAAATAGGTGAGTGGAACTCTTTTGAAGAAATGTGAATTAAAAACATTCAAGACATCAACTACAGACTTCCCCCTAATTGGCCGAGATAAATTTGTTCCAAAACTACAATCTGATCACAAGCGCATTCACCCTCTGTGTTAAATCAGGGAAACTACATTTCTTTTAAAGGCCTACAAATTGCTAACGATTCTCTAGTGAGCATTACTTCGTCTGATTCATCGGGAAAATAAATTGATGTAGACCACAATAAAAATACTGAATACGTATAAGCCTGCTGCCTGATATAATATTCACTTTTAATTTGTCACCGTTATTTACATTTTTCAGAATAGAAAGTACGGTTTTTGTGTTTCAGCCGTATTTATACTGTAAATATATGCAAGTGTAAGTGGCTATTCGACTCTTAGCCGTCTGCGCTTTGCTTTGTTGTTGTTGGAATTTCGCTGCAGGGGACCATTTCTTGAACAACTGCTGAGGCTAAACTTGCACAGCCAGGGATCTCGCTAAGCCTGTTAGTAGAATATACTCCTATCGTCTTGCCTTTGCCTTAAAAGCCTACCCAAGACGATTAGAGCCCAAACGAAGGTTGGATACAGCCCCTTGCTGTGGAGAGAAACCGTTTCTCAGTATGTTTGATAAATGGAACTCTTTTGTACACATGTAAAATAAAAGTTTATTTTACAGAAGATAATTTTTTTCTCACATGTCAAATAGATTTTTATGTTTTATTTTGCCTTTGTGAAAAAGAATTTCACATATTTTAAAAAGAATTGTAGATAAGTTAAATAAATGCAAAAGTAGACATGTCAAATAGATTTTTATGTTTCATTTTGCCTTTGTGAAAAAGAATTTCACATATTTTAAAAAGAATTGTACATATGCGTAAAAAAATGCGACCCGTATCTTCCCCAACGGTCATGCAATTGATCTGTTGGCTAATTGGTTTGTGGTAATAGTCAGCAGGTAGTCGGTTGAGGTGAGATAATCACGTTAATCCCTTCCGCCTTCGATACATATAATCTTTGAGGCACGCATTTTACAATTTAAATCTAAAAAACATTCTAAAATAATTAATTTGTTTGTCAAACTTTGCATTATCAAGATTATGATCAGAAGATTTCAGGAAGGTAAAAAAAGTCAAATTTTTTCCCTGCCTTGGGGTAGAGTCCTTAATAATACCCTTATTTATAGTCACTGGATAGATGAAACATAGATAACAGAGCACCTGATCAGGGCGGATAGAAAGCAGGCCTAGTTTATGTCTTACATTAAATGAATTCCGATACAGAATAAAGGGGTCAATGATCCAAGGTAATCTCTGCTGTAAATAAACTGTCTGTTGTTGAAAAACGAAATACTCTACATGTACATGTAGTAAAATAGGTTTTGTCTCGTATAGAAAGGAGATATTGGCAGAATAGTCCAGATTTTGGACTGACAAATGATTTAACTAGAGCATGTCCAAACTAAGAAAATGTGATATGTTTTGAACGACATTTAGAAGTGGGGTAACATAATTTATACAATTTCTGCATAACCACTTCTTGTTCTGGAACTTACATAATGTCTGTATGTATGTACGTATGTACGTATGTACGTATGTACGTATGTATGTATGTATGTACGTATGTATGTATGTATGCGTGTGTGTGTGTGTGTGTGTGTATGTATGTATGTATCACATGTTCATATAGTTAAACTTTTGGAACTGATCTAGTGGGAGAGAAACCACAGGGGCTTGTATAATCCTGGCTAAATGTCAAACAGAAGATAAATTATATTAAACTTACTAAAGTTGGAAAATTCCAATACAACATAACGAATCGAACTGTATGCATATTGTACATGCATGCAGATTTTTTATTAAAGTAAAAACAATGAGAGAAAAACAATAAATGGAAAAATGGAAAATAAATACAATAAAAAAAAAAAAAATTATACCCCTGGCACACCGCTAGACCACTTAAGTTACAATTGGAATGTCTTCTTACCATTTTTCTTTCCCATAAAAACATGTGTTCCTCTTGGTGCTTTTTAGTTGGATTTACTTCACTCAGGAGTTCACACTGTCACTATGCATTTCTTATAAATTGAAAAATATCACCCAACTTCAAAGTGTTACAACGCATGCTGCGACTGATTTTAGTAATTTTCATGAACATATCTTGTCATCTGGTATTCCTGTTACGCGCATTTTCACTATGTTTGACAAATCTTACATCATTCAGACAGCCTCTTCATTTATTCACTGTATTAAGTCATCTAAACAGGATTAATCTTTCAAAGAACGGATCGATAACGTAGATTGGGTGCCGTTCTTACATGGTTATGGAATAACAGACCTTCAGCAAATCACTAACAGGTTTACCGACTATTTTTCCTTTGTGGGTATACGGAACTGGAGTTAGACATTGCACGAACGTTTGTACAATTTACCGGTTTTCTTGATGAACCATGTCCTGACACCTTTAACTGTTCTGTATTAACTCCAGAATCTATCAACTCTACAACTAACTCTGCAGAATCTACAGTAATTTCCAAGTCTGGTGATGATTATATTTGAAAAGTCAACGCCCAATTTATATTTTACCCGGGGTGACCAAGATTTAAGAGCAAACTTTTGGAAATATGATTTTTTAAAATTGTTGATATGATCAGTACGGCTTTCGTGTAACATTAAACATGGATAGGATGGAATTAAATGAAATATAATTCTATGCAAAATTTAAATATGGGTATAACACAATCAAATTAACTACAGTTCTACACAACATTTAACATGGGTAAGATTGAATCAGCTTACTTATAATTCGATGCAACATTGAACACGTGTAGGATAAACTTAAATGAATTTAAATCGTATATGCAACATTATATTTCTAAACAGTAATCACACTGGCACAGGGATGTCGATTAAGTCAAACCGATGAATCATCTATGCAACATTATACATGTGTAGAGTTGTATCAAATTAACTTTTATTGTATGCAACATTTAGCGTGGGTAGGATAGAATCAAATTAACCACACTTGTATGCAACATTAAACATGGGTAGGGTTGAATTTATTGTAACTATAATTTTATGCAGCATTGTATTTAAAGAAAACAACCCTATATGCAACAATATACAAGGGTAGGATTGAAAAATATTACCTGTAATTTTAAGCAGCATTAAACATGGGAAGAGTTGAATCAAATTAACTATCATTGTATGCAACTTTAAACATGCGTAGGATTAAATATAACACAAGGCTTTATGGATTACAATTTCTGATTTAATTGTATGCAACATTATATTTTTAAAAAGTAACCACACTGTCGTAGTGATGTTGATTAATTTAAATTCGATGAATCATATATGCAACAATATGCATGGGTACACTCTTAGAAGTAATGGCTCTTGAGAAAAGTGGATGGTTCTATACGGAACCATTTCCACAAAAACGTTTCTTGGTTATAAGAAGAAAGGGAAAAATACTTGGAACTGTAGCTGTGAGTTCCATACATAACCTTAGAGCCATATTTTCTAAGAGTGTTCCAAAATCTATATATATATATTTTGAATTAATGAAGAGAGAAAAATTTGCTTGCCTCCACCGGAATTCGAACCCGGGACCTTTGGGTTGCAGGCATATGTTCCAAAAGACGATGTATTCGCAAAACATATTAATATTCAAATGATTCCCAGCAAATAATCATTTTTGTGCCACTGTCAAACGAACTGTGGCCTGCTTCATAAATTTCTAGACTACAGCTTCTATAGAATGTATCATTAATATTCGGGATTGTTAATCCGTTGCCACGCAAGTATTATAGCGGCCTAACAATCGAGTTAGTTTATTCTTTGCGACGCAAACTGAATTCGAAAACCTTATGGCGACCTATTTCTGGTAAATAACCCGAGCTCACAATTCTTACAGAAAAAAGCCGCAGTTATTCATGTACCACTGTCAAACGAAGGATGGCCTGCTTCAAAATTTTCTAGTCGTATGTACCCAGGCACAGAAACATATATATAAACATATCTTTCTGTCAAAATAAAGTGGCTCTTTCGGTCAGTCCGTCATGTTATAGATTTGACGTAAATTTTAGTGCTAGGTTTAGGGGAAGGGTTAAGTTTAGGGTAAATTTTAGGGTTAGGTTTAGGGTTATTTTTAGAGTTAGTTTTAGGTTAAGGGTTAGTTTTAGAGTTAGGTTTAGGGTTTGTCTTAGGGCTAGTTTTAGGGTTAGTTTTAGGACTAGTTTTAGGATTAGGTTCAGGGTTAGTTTTAGGGTTAGGTCCAGGGTTAGTTTCAAGCTTAGATTTAGTATTAATCCCACCCCAGAACTAAGAATTCTCATTATGTTATACATATGACGGATACGCCATTTCCCGTAACGTCTCTATAAAGTGTTATACAAGCTTTTTGCTTTTACGGGCCCAAAGAGATTAACAATTACACTCATGTACAATACTATGGGATAACAGCTAGGATATACTGTTATGAGTTGTCAATCAGTTGTATTAATTGCATGGGCTGGTTATGGAAACTATATAGGACCTAGCTATACGGCTTGCGTTTGATTTGGATTTAAATCAATACTTAGTAATTAATTTCTACTTACGCAGCTGCAGTGGTGTGTGAAAAAAAGATTTGACTTTGTTTATTGGTTGCCATGCTAGCATTATCGATGCTAGCGACCTATTTCTGGGAAGTTACCCGAGCTCACAAATCCTACAAAAGGATACCGCATCAGGCAGGCAAGAATTGAATTAGCATGCCACCGCGTAGAATATATCCCATGCAAACATTTGCAGCATATCGTGTACCAATCTGCCGAATCGTTTTTAGTCATACAAATTGTGCTGCCACAGATGAAACTGTGGTGTAACTTATCTGGTTATAAAGTCTAGACATTATCAATTGCATATCGATTATGGGTGTAAAGCATTTGAACTGCTAAATAGAAGCAGTGTTGAACCATTGGATTATCAAATGTGTTTTCTTCATTTTGTTCGTCCTGTGGGCTTATATCCCATTGAATTTAAAAGTTAATGGTATATATTTGGATATGAATTGCAAGCTGTGCACTCCCTGGTCTGCTCAATATGCTAAATCATGCCGCTCATTATGCTAAATATGCAGCATTTTAGTCGTTAGGTGAATGCACCCAACGCCAATCAAATCCAAAGATAGGGATGCAAATATGATTGGTGGAGCGATCTTTAAACGTTGAAGTCGCGTATAATGAGCCAATCGTAACAGAGGAATAAACCTCAAGCAATCAAACCTGGGTGTATCGCCTCGACAGTATAACTCACCTGAACTGCCCTACAAACTGTGCTCGAAGACAGACGCCAAATTCTTAACTTCTTCAACGTTACCTAAACAGTACAGGTAAGAAAATCTGAATCACTAATTAACACAGAAATAAAGCAAAGTACCAGAGGCTTACTTCTATAAATGGCCAAGTAAACAATAACTGAACTTAGTGGCGTGATATAGACTAACTACAACTATTATATTTTTAGGAAATGATAGGCGCCGACTATGAATTAAAAACTATTAAGAATACAGTATACAATAGTTGCAGAGATATATGTGTCCGAAATAATCTGTTAATTAACAAATACTCTTACTGTAAAGGATTTATCTTACACATTTATAAGAGACCACATTTGTTAGATTACACTATAAATATGCGAATTCATTAACAGAATTTTTGTTACTGTTTTTAGGAAATGGATTCTAAGCTGCTGACCATATGCATTATTGTTGGAGCTATGCCTCTGACTGCAGGTGAGTAAACATCTATAATAAACATTCATGAGTTAGATGGGGATATTTCAGATTGATTTCGACGAACATTGTTAGGTAACACGGAATAACGTGGCTGACCGACCATCCCTAAACTTAACGAAAACGCATCGATGCTATAGGAATGTCCTTTTGGACGTACCAAAAGCCAGATTATTATTAAAGGGAACGACCAATGATTTTCATTATATATGTTGCATAAAAATAGCCCATGAGGCATTTGCAATGTTTTAGGCATATCCGGCTTAATTAGTTAATTTAAAGTCCGGATATAACAAAACAAAACTAATGCCCAGGCTAATACCGATACAAAAATACAAAGTAATTCAAATTTATTCAATTTGTCGTCCAAAGTTTCGAATTATCGTACGTCAAAACCAGATTTCAATACATCATATATGTACTTATATATGAAATATATATCACATTTCCTCTCATTCTTTAAGTGACCATATACGTATATACGCATGTAAACTGTCTGACCCACTCCTACTGAAATGTAAGTCCCGAAAAGAATGTTAAATAGCTTTCGGTTAGGTACATTTTTTGTGTTTGTTTGACAATTCTCATACTGTGATGTATCAAAAATCAATAATCAAATTAGACAAGTAACATGTTAGTAACAAACACACACGAGGCGATACACGAACCAATCAGAGTATACGGACATAGACTATTTGTCCCAAATCTTTGGGGGGTGCTTAGGAGGGAGTTTCATGTTGCCATGGTGCTCTTAGTAACAGGAAGCCGTTCTGTTTGTGATGTCTCTGTGTTACGTCTTCGCATTGGTTATATGAATGCAATAACCATAAGCACGGCGTCACACCCCAATCAAACAAATCTGTATGCTCACTCACAAGCTATAACATGCAACTCATCGGTACACTATCTCGATAAGGATTCTACCGCTAGTCAGGGGTAAAAGTTTGACTTTTTTTTTTAGCCTTTCTGAAATCTTCTTTTCATAATCTTGATAATGCAAAAAGGTTAACAAAAAATATAAGTATTTTAATATCATTGTTTTAGATTTACATTGTAAAATGCGTGTCTCAAAGATTATGTGTATGGAAGGGCGTAAGGGATTAACGTGATTATCTCACCTTAACTGACTACCTGCTGACTTCTACCACAAACCAATTAGCGAAAGGCCAACATATCAATTGCATGACCGTTGGGGATGTGTATTTGAACTGAACAGTAGACATGGAGAACAAATATTTGTGGGTGTTAGAACACACATTTATACAAACTACTCATGCCCCCAGCAGGACTCCTACTGATAGCCATTAACAAAGGTGTGAACGAAATCTTTGATACCGACGTCTCTCAAATTTCCGAGTTAAAACTGCCATTTAAAGACACTTTTTTGAAAATTATGTATTAAAACAATAAATGTAATAGATAAAACTCGATTTCGCCTTTTCATTCAATTAAAAAAAAATATGTTGATTATTAAATTTATTGGGAGTCATCTTAAAACAATCCGGAGTTCAATCGTTCACACACGTTTATGCTGTTTTCTTTACTTTCATTTTTCTTGATTTTTATTATTTAAATCGTTTATTTCTCGTAAACTATTTGCACTAAGTCTTTGAATTTTGGCACATACAATCTTAAAGCCATTATATAAAAAACCGTCATGTAGTTTTTTATACTGATTTTCGTTTTGAAGATATTAAGCAAATATTAATACACGCAAAAGCCACGAAAAGATAAGGGTCGCATGTTTTACTCCGCGGTAGAGTCCTTAATGTACCAGTCAAGTATCGACTTTCCATTAATGTACATTTTGGAATTTTAAAATACACTTACAGTGTGAAGGTGACGATAGAATCCAAACAGAAAGAAAACAATTAGCAATATTATTTACTTACAATATTTATTGTAAACTAAACAACAACACTAGCAGTATTATACAGTAAACAATGGCAGACAGACTTTAAGAAATACAATTGAAGGTAAGAGACAATGGAAATATAAGGCGTATATAAAGTAACTAACGGATATAGCATACACTGCATCAGCGTATAAACCTGCCAAATAGCAAGGCATTACACATGGAATGTTCCGATTATATCCAAACAGGATAATCACCAAACTCCCCAAAGGGACGTGTGTATAATATAATATAATATATCCATCCATACTGAACGGGATAATAACAATGTCGTCAAAGTCACGGGTGTATACTATAATGTATCAACATACAGGTGAATAGCACTCAGTCCCACAAACATCTCCGTATAACTTTTCAATGCGATGGGAAATGGGACACGCATATAAACAACCTTATAGCAAAATCAAATAAAAAATTAAGCTAAGCGAGCCCTTACATAGTGTCTTATAACATTGCACTCTACTTTAATACGATCATCAAAATACCACTTTGTACGGGTGGTATACGAAGAACAGTATATACAATTCTATTAAGAGAACTAAACTGGAGTCCATTATATGAGCGTCGCAGATTGCACATAACTATTCTTTTTCACAAAATCGTGAATGGTTTGTCTCCACCATACCTACATAATGTACTTACTCAGAGATATAGTGCTGAACCAATATATACAATCTTAGAAATAAAAATAATTTTCGTTTATTTAAATGTCGACCTAACCTGTTTTCTTCATCCCTTTCCCCCATAACATCAAAAGAATGGAACCCCTTGCCAACTGAAGTCAAACATCTGTCAGTCAATCAACTTAAAACACATTTAATCAGAATGGCTCTTGAAACTAACTTCCTCACAAATCTATATAGTTCTTGTGATACTTATTCGGCAATACTTCAATGTAGGATGAGAATGGGACTGAGTGCTCTTCATATCGATTTATTTAAATATAATATAATTACTGAACAATCTTGTCCTCGCTGTAACTGCTCCTAATATTGTTTAGCTTCCAAAAAGCTAATTTCAGTGTCGATCTATGCCTAGCTTAATAGAGTAAACCAAACCATGACGGAAATAAATACATTCTTTGTTTACAGCATTTAGCTGCTATGAGTGTGTACATGTTAAATCAGACAGTGCCCTGTCAATTTTCTCTGGATTGACTGAGGACCAAGCCTGCCATGATGGTGACACAACGAACATAAAAAGCGTGACGTGTGTCAGTGGCTCTTCCTGCCTCAAAACCACAGCACAAGTCAGTGGTTCAGGTAAGAAAAATGTTCGAAGATTTGTACTCTGAATTGTACATTCAATGAATCTCCGCTGGTTACATATTAGATTTTTAGGCTTGTTTCGTCTTTGTTTGACTGTGAGAATTGGACAATTCGTCGTCAGATAAGTGAAATACCTTTGAGTACGACGTTAGACCCCAAATAAACAAACAAACACACCAATCCATTGTCTTTTTAGCAGAATGAAAGATAAGATCACAAGCCAAAGTACCTTTTTTAAAGTCGAAACTTAAGGGCTACTGTCGCATGTTGTTCTTGGGGGTATAAGTGTACTTAAAGAAACTCGTGCTATGATTTTTACAAGGTTATATCCCGGACTTCCACCAATAAAGTAATATAAATGATATACTAGTACCTTTAAGTGTGTTATTAAACGCCATCCAAATACAATAAAACCAATAAATTGATTACAGAGGAGCTAATGTTTGTAAAAGGGTCATCAATTTGTCCATCAATAAAATGCCAGCTATATGAAATAAATAATTATATATCTGTTCTTTGCAGTTTTAGGATCATCATACTCTGCTGAAGTGACAGCTCGTGGATGCTTAAACGTTGACGGTGCCGGCAATGAATGCCAAACAGTAGATGGTGCAGCAGCTGTAAATTCAGTGAGCGCCCTCACAGGCGTGACGTCTGCCTCGGGAACTGCGTGTATTTGCAGCTCAGATAATTGTAACGGTCAATCCATGCCAGCTCCTGCCATGTTCACGTTTGTTATCAGTCTTGTTATGATTATGTTCGTATCAATGTAACCCACAGCTCACAGCAGTCTTTATATTGTATATGTGCACATTAAAGAGACACGTTTACCCGGTTTACATAGCTTTTATCAACAAACTCTGATGGACCATTTACGGAAACCAGTTAGTGTCATGTTTCTATACGAGATACGACTTACTAACATGATAGATTGAAGAACAATTTGGGTTCGACAAGGCGCTAACTGGCTTCCGTAACCGTTTATTCAACATCACAGTTTGTTAATAAAGCCATACCTAGTTTCTAGTTTAGAGATATCTTGTAATGTTTTCTATCTATCAATCTCACTAATTATCGGCTATCCATACATGTACAAATCCTTTCTTTATAGTCTCTGACAAAACAATACTCGTTTCTCGAGGATTGCCAGAACATGTTTTACTTTTTAACATCCGATTAAAATCATATATTAGCCGTTTCTAATCTAAATCTTCATACAGATTTTGATTAGTTTCTGACAAAGTTGTTTTTAAATCATATATTAGCCGTTTCTAATCTAAATCTTCATACAGATTTTGATTAGTTTCTGACAAAGTTGTTTTTCAGATAGCCAGTTAGATGGCGTGACCTTATTGATTTCTTTCGCAGTGACCCTGTTCTGGCCATCCGCAGAAACCATCGATGTTTATCAGTGGCTATAATGAAAGAATGTGTATACAGAGATAACCGAGTGTATCTATTGACATATTGCTTAATTTATTGACTGTGGTAGATAAATTTGGCTTTCCTCTATTTGAGATTCTATGCTTCCATCATGTATGTTATAATCATGTATTTACAGATTGTGTTTCGAGTTTCTCGTGCACCTAGTGTATACTTATGAGTGGAGATTCCCTTTTTCGTCACACCATACCTGTTCCGACGTTAGGTTTGTAAGCTGGGACCTAACATGTACGTGTTAGGTCCCAGGTGTAAGTTATGGCATACTGGATTTGCTTTCTGACCTGTTGTCGTTAGCATATACCTGTTGTGTCATAATATGAATGATGTGAGAAAACCGGTACTGGTGACGGGAATATAGTGAAGGGAATCACTGATAAGTTAGATTAAGATTTAGTGCTTATATAGACTAACTCTCTGAAGATTGTGCCTTCCCGTCCGCAAAAAATAGAAGAGCTTCATGTACAAATTGTATGGCTTGATGTCTGTAAGGTAATAAAGAGTAGTATAAACCGTTAACAGTCTGGCTTTCTATATATGTACCACTGGGGGCTACCTGGCTATTGAATACATTTATAGGGTTATCTATGTTCTTTTTTTCCGGTACGAAGCTGTAGATCTCTTAAACCCTAGCCACACTTATTCAGAATCAGCAGGAATAAGTCAAAACCAACCGGAAAGAAAAAATAAAATGACATGATGTTACCCATTGGACTCATAAATACCCACACATAACGTTCTAGGAGCTGGCCGCGTTTTTATACCAATGTTTGCAGAGGATTACCGTTTGGGTTCTCCTTGGAATGCGATCAAAATGTCTCGAATGCTGCCAGAATGCCGTAAGACTATTTAGAATGTAGTCAGAATGCAGTTAGAATACACTTCGAATGCTGTTCTATATTTCTCCACTACGAATGCATCTCAAAAGTTTTGAGCATGAGCAAAACCATATGCGTAGGGGATGTTGGGCGTCTAATCGTGGAAATGCGTCTAATCCTGGAATGCGCCTAATGATGGAAATTTTTGCGCCTAATCGTGGAATTGCGCTTTATCCTGGAACTTTTTTGCGTTTAATCATGGAACGTGGCTTAATCGTGGAAATGTTTGCGTTTAATCATGGAACGTCGCTTAATCGTGGAATTGACTCCGTCTAATCATGGAATTGCGCTTTATCCTGGAAATGTTTGCGCTTAATTATGGACAATCTTCTATGTCTTGTGGAATATTTTTGTAGCAATTTGCTGTCATACTGCGCGTTATTCTTTTCGTATTGTGTGGTTGTTGTTTTCCCCATCATTTGCATGTTCCTTGTTCATGTGTATATCCTGTTAACATAGAACGACAAGAAAATTTAACATTAGGTTTCGTAATGCATGTTATAATTTATCTTATAAAAAAAAAAATCGGACGGCTTAAAAATGACAGCCGTCGTTTGGAGGAAGCTTCCTAATGCCTTAGGGTTCTCTTAGATAAGGGGCAACAGAAACCCGATCTGTTTTGTGATGCCTTTGGGATGCGTCTTTTGATTGCCTTTTCTCATCTTTTTTTGTTGCCAATGGCACTGAGGGCGATATTCTTCATTCATGGACTGGAACGCCATCGTGTGAGTGAAATAACATTAAGTACGGCGTTTAACCTCAATGAAAATAAAAACAAACAAATACAAATGGCAGTGTCACTCATACTTCAATTTAACGGATATAAATCATGAATTTCTTGCACCACTGATAAGTTTAGGATATCGATTATCCTGTTGATAAAGTGCCTAAAAGTTGAGATTAAAATAAGTCTTTCGATATTCTGAGTTACTCTACTCTTGTGTTAAATTGATATGTCAGTGGAAAGTGAAAAAACTATTCAAGAAGAATTATAAAATATAGTGAATGAGAAGATCACCTAATGGTTATGTATTTAGCAGAGATCTTGCAGTAGTCCGGGAGCAGAGAGAGGTAACCCTGCATTTTTGTATTAAGTTTTTTTTTGCTGTTAATTTTGGTAGCTAAGGGTCTATACTTGCATAAACTGCTTGATGACATGTTGTCACCCTTGAGCAATTTGAGAAATTCAAGATGGCGTCCAAGATGGCCGCCATTACA
>JAQQZZ010113819.1:0-15150 GCA_030265115.1 Mopalia vespertina | reverse complement strand
CTATTCTAAAACTTGCGCAGCTTTATTCGAACAAAAACATCGCTTTTGTTTTACTGCATGGGTACAAATTTATAACATAACGGGTCACATATTTGATATTTTCAATATTTACATAAAACGGTATAATCAAAAATAAAAAATAAAAATACATGTATAATGTTTTTTACAACCGGCATACAGCATATTTTATGATAATGATTAACGAGATTAACTGCAAACCATATTTGAGGTTATTTTTTACTGTACTGTAGTATTAAAAAGTAGTACTTACAACCTGGGTTTCAGTGAAAATCATTCAGGGTTTTACCCAGTCTTAAATTGAGACTACATGTATACCACTAATAATTTAATTGTAGTGTTACTGTGTTAGTGGAAATGGGAAGTTTGATTAGGCTTTTTCACCATATTTAAGGTAATTTCACTTAAAACATGTAACAACTGTGATTTCAGAGGAAGTGGTCAGTGGTTGGGGTTTTACGACATGTTATTTAACTTAATAATATAATGGGAAATGGTACATTAGGGTTTAATGCCATATTTGTAGTTAATATAACTATGTAGTGCTGAAACAAATCAAGTTGTCACCGACAACTTCCTCTTGTAATATCAGAGTTTTCCTACCCTTTCTCTCCAGGGGAGCTCTCTCTTGTTCTCATCATACCAGTTGAGTAAAGCACTTCTTACATCAGAAACATCACTAGCTGTGAAGTCATGCGCCACTGGAATCTCAGACCTTTTCAACTGAACAACATCTACAAGGAAATTAAGAGGTACACTGTCATACACAGGGGTATTACACACAGACACAGCTACATAATGACCACACCTATTGTAGGGCTAGGGTTGGCTGTCAAAACCTGAAACACTGTCGATGTGCATGTGCACGGCTAGCTTGGCTGCATCTGGCTGTTTATTTTGACAGTTCAGTGCTGACATTTAGCTTCTCGTTTTCTTTAATATGCTTCATGGCCGGATGCAACCCTGTCAGATTTATGAGGTACTACCGTTTTTCAATTAAATAAACACATTTGAAAAGTTTTATTTCATATTTCCAACATTAAAAGGTTATTTTTTTCCCTCTTTTAGAACTTTTTGTGCAAGGGGTACCGGCCTTTTAATTTCAAAAGCCTTTAAAGTTTAAATTATCACTCACAGCGGTTATTTTGTTGTTAACGTTTACTAGCAATAACAGGCCATTTTAAATAAATTGAAAACCATAACAAATTACATATACATTGTATATATTTTTTGAAAGCTTCTTATAGTCTCACTCTGCCTAATTAAAAAATACCATCTTCCTCTTCATGGAATCAGGCATTGTCTTGACACCCCTTCCTTGTCACGAAAATGCCTGATGTCATGAAGATCAAAATAAATAGAAAAATAAAGATGTTGTTGTTGTAAAGGTCTCGCCGGCCATATCAGTATTTAGACCATAACAGCTTATTCATCATTTAAACTATGAAAATTGTAGTAACTGTAATATACAAATAAACTCACTTTCAGAAGGGATCTTAATTTTTGTACAGGTTTTCTTCTTCATAATTATAGATTTACTTAAAGACCTGCGTAAATACTTAAACCTAGCAGGGTAAAATTTTCGTATCATGAAACAATGGCGGGAAACGCGCCACAACAAAACACACAGACTGCTAAAACTAAAAAGGAATAGGCCTATAGGTTTATGTTTTCTGTCATTTTACCTCTTAGACTATGGTTTATTATCTTATTATATGGTGCGCAGACATTTGCCCCTATATATACAAATAAATCCAATTATGGAGAGGATTGATAAACTAATCGACGATAACGCAACATATATATAACTTTGTGCATTTTGATGTATTGTACTGTAATCCAGCTACTTGGAGGCAGGGTTTGGTGACGATTTGAGGATAGGTGTTCGTTCTATCGTTGTCGTATGAAAAATGGGGTGTCCGCTATCAGCCTACCGCAGTGTGGTCACGGTGGGGGATCCCAGGGTGCTCAGGTTGACAAGGGAGAAGTGAATTTGTCGGGAATATTTCGGTGGAAAAACAAAAAATGCCTTTCCAAAATGTATTGGACCAACACCCATGGATGGACAGGCCCTTGGAAGGTAAAAACTTGTCATTTTATTTTAAATTTCATTATTAGAAAATTCTTTTGTTAGTCCTGCATTTAGAAAAAAAAAATATAAACATTCTTGTTAAATATCATTGAATTTTAAGTTCGGAAATTGTGAATCAGTTTGAAAGTGAACAGCTTGATGGTTGTTGCCCTATTTCTAGCACTTCATTTTTTTTTATTTATCTAAAGTTGATTTTTCAACTCGTTTTCTCGAAAGCCATTGGAGCTACACCCATGCATGACATTCGGCATGCTTATTAGTGACACACTAATGTAGAAAACGGTATCTCAAATTTTATAAGTACGGCTTACTTATTTAATTATTCATCTTTTCACGGGTGTAGCTCCAATTGTTTTCTAGAAATCAGAGCTTTTGACAAAAGAAGAAGTGCTACAAATAGGACAACAACCATCCAGCTGCATATTTTATTAAATAACTCTAATTTATCGCTTGGATACTGCAACAAAACATGTTATAACACTCAATATGTTGGCTTCCTTTAAATCTGTACTTATTCTAAATATATTTTATACAAAATTTGATCTTTATTTAAACGTAGAAATCCAATTTAAACGTAGAAACTTGCCATATTGCACATCAGGCCTGTCAATTCTTTGAGTAATCCTCACACTCTGTTTTACAATCACACCTATGTTAATCCCTACACGGTGGGTGTCTGAACAAGCCGTGCACTAATTGCAGCGACACAATACACACTCGCTTGAAACATTAATCGGATACCAGCAGGGTACTGGTCATTCGTTTGTCTTTTTTTGCAAGTTGCAACGAACTTAATCCCAATTTTCACACTTAAAATTCAATAACTTCTAACTAGAATTTTCATATTATTTTGCTAAATACAGGACATAAAAGAAAATCTTCTAATAATGAAATAATAAAAAAAATGAAAAATGTTTACTCTCCAAGGGGCTGTCCATCCATAAATAAACCTATTATTATAATTAAAAGAACATGCAACATGAATACATTATAAGTGGCAAATGTCCATAGGGGCAAATGTTCTGGATTCACGCTATACAGCTGTATCAAAATCTGTTTTGTGCATTGTCCTTTTTTTTTTATCCAAACTACAATGAAAGTTGAAGCGGAAACAACGTGAAAAAAACGTCAGTCGACTGACCTAAAGGTTCATTTAAGAGCTCCTTACCGGCAATCATCTCTAACCCCTTGCACATAATCCAAAACTTTATCTAGCAACGAGCTATCGAAGTTCTCCCGCCATCTTTGTTACCCTATAAATTAGACCTACATTACATGTAGTTTATAAACACACCGTCTTATTTATAAGGCTACCTATTTCCATGCCCCTTTGTTTGTTCACAACCATCTAGTACTATGTAAGTCCCATTGTCAGAATCTGTGTCGACAACAAAGGATCATTAGAATCGGGGTGCAGACTAAATCTCAAACTACAACTGAAATGGCTACCGCGGCTGATCTACTTGGGACACAATAATTAGGTAAAGGACGACAACCCCTGTAAACAGATTTTCTTTTACAGGATTCATAAAACACCCCGTGTAAGTATATGGTGTACTTACATCGATGTAGGAGACGGAAACAAATATGGTTGGCATCACTCCAATGTAGGATACTGTGCACATCAAAGGATCCTTTCCATAATGCATTTTTTCATATCAAGTGATAAAGGTAGTCCACTTGGTGCAGACATTTCTTAGTTTCCAGATCGTTGAAGTTCAGAACATAATGACAAATGTACCCCTAAATTAAATTATGTATTCTCTAGTTATATGTACAAGTGTAGCTCTGAAGTTATGTGCACAACTTACACAGCTGCCCTTAATAAAATGGCAGGAGTAATTGAAGACTATAACAGATTTGTTGTATTAAAAAGTTTATTAATAATGTGAAGGATTCTTGATCACAATGAACTGAAATGGCCAATAAATTCTTTAGGTTATAGTTATTATGACACGGAACCTCGCAAATCATTCAATGATAGAGGATAGCCTAACAGAAGTTGAAAAACAGTGTGATTCATAGAATTCAAACAATATTCATAGTTTATGGTTAACAACCAGATTTACCTCTAACTTAAGATATGTTATACAAGAGGATCTAAATATAATAAAAACCGGTACATATTTTCCCGATAAGATTTTATTTGTTTGTTTTCAGATTATTTCAGATAGTTTTGCTGATTGCACAACATCACGGAAATTTAAATTTAAATATTCCTATGAAAAATGCATTTTGTAGCGATTATTGCTTCAATTATGTGTATACAATCATGTACTTCTTGTTTTGTGTTCTTATTCAGCTATGCACACAATTTATTAAGACAAAGAAATAATAGTATCAAACAAAATGCGGAGGAGGGGACAATCAATTTTTTCCAAACTTTAACAAAATATTCACATAATAAGGGGAATTAACTGCATGATTGAGCAAACTCAGAAAATAAACAATTAATGACAGATAAAAACTAAGTCTAAAACAAAATGTTCCACACAAAATGTATATATGTCAATTGCATACACTGATCAGAACCTTGCGTTTTAATTCACATTGAAAATTTAATTTTTGGTACATTTTGCAATAAACATAACAAAATTGAGAAATATGACCACTTTTACAAATGTAGAATTATTCCGTAGCTATTTGTTATTACATAAATAAAGTAAAATAGATCGAACAGCATCATCCTGGTTAATAAGCTCTCTTAACTGGTATTTATTTTAAAACGAAACAGTAAATCACATATATGTAAATCACAGGACTGTAAATCACTTTACTGAATCGGTTTCAAACATTAATCCCGCTGGCACAAAGAAAACCAGGTAAATCAGCTTATGTTGTGGAGTTACACACATACATAGGCTTCTGAATAGAGCATTGCCACAGTTGTATGCGTTACCTACAAATTCTGGATGTGGTAGTTAAAGGTAAAAAACTTCATTAGGTTTGTGTTGAAATAAAGCCAACAACACGAGACAGAGATTAAAATATATACATTAACAGGTCAGAGTTAGATCTAGTTAAAATGTAACTGATTACAGAAATTAAACACTAACACTTATAACTTCAAATAATTCACCATTATTCAAATTGAAAAGAACAGAAATACAACTATTTAAAAAAAAAAATTAAAAAAAACCAACGACATAAAAGAGCTTAGCAAAACTTTATAAGAAATCCTCAATATTTGTTGACAAACTTAAGGCATTTATCTTCAAATTTGAGATAAAAGTAAAGGATTTGCATGTGGTCAATAATACAAACATTTTATATTTACAATATATAGATAAAACTTACTACCGTAATATATTCTTTTAAAAATTAGTCACACTGGTAGAGGCATGTGGATTTAAAAAATTCTCTAGACAGACTTTATATATGCATTATATTACGCATGTTAAATTTTTCGGTAAGCTGGTTATAGTGGAGCTTTGATTCTGCTGAAATTGTCAATAAGGCCTTTTCACATACGATTCCAACGAGCAAGTTGTTGACGGCAATTTGGACAGTTGTGGACGCAGTCTTTGCAGCCATCCACACAGAAAGGGATTAAACAACACCCCAGATCACAGCTGAAAGAAGAAAAAGAACCAAACATCAAGTACATAGATTTTAAAAAGCTACAGCAGTACATGCTTCTCCACCCTTAAAGTTAATATATAGCAGGACTGCTTCTCAAAATGGGGTGTTGGTAAAAATCTGTCCAGTTCCTTATGTGCACAAAAATGAAATCAGAGAATGGGAAATGAGCCTAAAATAAATGACAAGAACAAATTATTTTTAAAAGAGAAAAGCTTAATTCAATTTCCACAATTTAAGTTGTAAATATTATTACTAGTGGATGTTCCTTTAAAAATAGTTTGTATCTTTCTAAAAATTAGTCCCACTAGAAAAATATATAAGCATTTTTTAACAATTTAAATCACGTTAAATTCTGTCTATGAATAAGTATTGATTTAAACAATTATAAATATGTCCTCTGTCTCTTAAGTTCTGTTAATTTTTATGGATGAAACTTTTAGGTGCTTTAGGGTGATGGGTTGCGAGCATTAGGATGCTTACACAAGACAGATAGTTTTACATTAATTTATTATCTTATATGACGAGACCACCGATATAAGTTTGTTAGAAAAGTACTTTGTTTCACATGCATTATGTTACACTAACAGTTGTCTGACAGTTATCATGCTATTAAAAGTTTTATTCAATCCTTTAATGTTTACCCATATCCAATTTATACATGTTTACACCAGATAGTAAAACTTGTTAAATAATACAACCTCTGGCCAGCCAGTTATTAGCTCAGGCAGAGGAGAAACTTCCATTAAATACAATCACGCAGCTGGTCAAATATTACAGATCCAATAATTACCCGATGAGATTTGGCCATCTCTACCGCTTTGTGAATGGATTAAAGCAAGCTTTTGTCTTACAATACCTGTACATGTATATCCTCAAACTGGTTTGACTACATGAACTTCATTTCACTCGAACATGTACATGAATGACGGTACTAATATACTAGGACGAGGAAACCTACCATCAGATGAATGACGGTACTAATATACTAGGACGAGGAAACCTACCATCAGATGAATGACGGTTCATACATACTAGGATGAGGAAATCTACCATCACATGAATGACGGTACTAATATACTAGGACGAGGAAACCTACCATCAGATGAATGACTGTTCATACATACTAGGATGAGGAAACCTACTGTCAGATGAATGACGGTACTAATATACTAGGATGAGGAAACCTACCATCAGGTGAACGACGGTACTTATATACTACGACGAGGAAACCTACCGTCAGATGAATGACGGTACTAATATAGTAGGATGAGGAAACCTACCATCAGGTGAAAGACGGTACTTATATACTACGACTGTCCGGCTTCCTGTCCTGTTTCTGCAACATAAAGCTCCCTCAAACCACCCACACTAGGATGAGGAAACCTACCCTCAGATGATTGGCAGAACTAATATACTAGGTCGAGGAATCTCGCTATGACATAAATAACAGTACTTACTTACTTATATACTAGGATGAGGAGCCCTGCTGTCACATGAATGATGGTACTAATATACTAGGATGAGGAGCCCTGCTGTCACATGAATGATGGTACTAATATACTAGGATGAGGAGCCCCTGCTGTCACATGAATGATGGTACTAACAAACTACCCATGGCCAGAGGGCCCTGGTATTTGGTAGAAAACAAAAGAGACACATTGTAAAACCACTTTGTCTCCATGTCTAGATGGTGTTTAATGCCATACTCAAGGGTATTTCACTCAGATAACGAAAATAGAGTCTGACAGTAAAAACCCAACACCACAAAAATAGTTGAAAGCAATTACTTATAGGATGGTGCTGTACTTAAACATGTCTTATCACCACACAACCAAAACATGTGAAACTGATTTGCTCTGTGGGAAAAGAGATTGTTCCTCTAGTGTTAAATGAAAACGGCATGACCAGGTCTGGGGCTCATTTCACAAAGCGATCTTAGCTTAAGTTGAACGTAACTTCCATGGCAACACTATGTGACGGCTAACCTCGACAATGTATGACTGCTGTGATAGTACAGTCAATTCTGAGACTTTCTGGATCGCACTGGGTATGCCAAACAAGATCGATTGTATTCTCCAAATAAGCTGTAAAACAGTTGTCAAAGTGCAGCAGTAAAGTGATTTGATTGTCACCACACACATTGTACATCATATGCAACTGAAGCAAGCCATCCTTATAATTGCCTATATGTATAAACTTTAATTATTATAGTTCATAGGCCTATAAACTTTTGATGCAACGACGACGATTAATGGGTTGTTCCGCCAATAGAAGGGAATGCATAATTTAATGTCTGCATAAAGCTTGTTAGAGTAATTAATGTGTGTATAGTGAACCAAACTGACAATATCCCTCTCTTTTCATCTTGTGTGATATTTACACAAAATTTCAGAATAATCTGGCCTTTCAATGTGGAGTTATGGTGTTTAACGCAAATTTAATTGAAAAGCTTATTAGAGTAACTAATATGCATTCAATGAGCTGAATTGATAATATCCCACTCCCCCCATGTTGTGTGACAATTGCCCAAATTTTAAGGACAATCAGGCTTTTCAATTTGGACATACAGTGCTAAACGCAAATTAGACACCATTTCCTCTAAAACACAATCACTTAATAAGCATAATTAGCGTACACTGATTTCCATATAATTTTAATGATCTCTCTCTTTCTGGTCAGACAAACTGTATGTAAAATTTCCCAGAAATTCCCTTAGTATATTTAATTACAGAAGCCTTTACATGGCTGATGCCGACGGAAATTAATTAGTATGTCTGTATAAAGCTCGTAAGACTAATTAACATGCGTGTAATGAGCTGAACAGATAACATCCCTCCTCTATAATGTTGTGTGACATTTGCCCAAAATTTTAGGACAATCGAGCTATTCAATTTTGAGTTATGGTGTTTAACGAAAATTTACTTGAAAACCTTGTTAAAGTAATTAATATGCATATAATTAGCTGAAAAAATAATATTCCTTTACACTCATGTTGTGTGACATATATCCAAAATGTTAAGAAAATTGGGCTATTCAAATTCCCCTTAGTATATTTAATTATAGAAGCCTTTACATGGCGGACGCTGATGCCAGGTGTATGACATAAGCTCACCTTACTTCGTACAGGTGATGGCCAAAGGTATCCCTTTAACCACATCACCACTAGTCCAATAATAACATTTTTTCAATATTTTTTGTGATTCAATGAAATAAAAATACATTTCTGTCCAGACATGTAACTCCTAACACATGTATGTCAGCAATGGCTACATTCGTAAAAGTGGGGAAAAATAAAACAGCCAAAGCCATTCCTATAACAGCAAAAACATGCAAGGTGAGCTGAAAAAAAATTAAACCAACTGAAACTTGCTGTTAGTATAACACACAATACTAAAATTAACCCAGGTGTACAAATACAAAATCCTGACAGAACAAAAATAACCAGCCTGCATGCATAGGAAAATCTCAAACTCTCTTTCAACAGTTCTGAATTTATGAAGACCAAATGTGTTTGAAGGGTGTAAAAAAAAACTTCCCAATAAAGTTAAAGATGTGTTGAAATTGTGAACATCAAGTGAGATGTTTTCAGTGAGGTTCAGCAGTGTTGAGGTGGTTTGGGAAAAGAAGTATTTTGCTTTTCTGAGTAATGTGTGAATCTTTAAAACAATGAAAATCCTGGTTAAAGCATGTATTTGAGAATGTTGCATGAGAGGTTTGAGATCCCTGTTAGTTGGCCTATAACTGAGTGCTACAACATTATATTGGTCATACACATAATGTCCTGAGACAGGATGAAGTGATTTCACATTCGATTCCAACGAGCAATCTGGTGACGACAGTTTGGACAGGAATGAACACAATCTCTACACCCATCAACACAGAAAGGAATCAGACAACATCCGAAAGAACAGCTGTGGACAAAAACAGGGCAGAAAAAACTTAATGAACAGTCACCATACAAGACAGAGCCGACAAAACACAAAATGTTTAAACCAGCACTTACGGTCCAGCCAACTTAGTGCCTGGTTTCTTTGATTGGGGTTTTAAATTGTATTTATTAAACTCTTTTTGGAGTACACCAGTTCAATGGATGAAGGAAACCACCTTACATGTATACATAACTTGCAACAAACGATGACGAGATAAATCAATTCAAGAAAGACGATAAAGGGTGACACCACAACTGATCAGCCTTGTATTGCCCTTCATAGCACTACCATTACCAGGGTAACTGGAAGCTCTTCCAACACACAGATTTATTATAGCAAACTATTAACGGATGCTAAGTTTGGCTAAGAAACATTTCCAGCTATTTTCTTTGCTAGTTTAGAAGATAATTTGATCAGTTTGATTAATTATTTATCAGCAGTGATTCTTGAGTAACATAAATATTTAAAGTTGAGTGAGCATAAGCTCATTGGAAATGCTACCTCAAGACTTGTACGACTGTTGTATGATGATCATGTTCTTCCGTGTTGACTCCTGAGCCATGAATTTAAACATCCAATCCATAGCTTACAATAAACAATTACACACTCAATTACAGTATAATTACATATAATACAGAAAGGGCTAGAATTGCACATCCTTTAATCATGTTGATATAATCTACAAAATGTTGCCCACTATATGCGTATCGTAACCTTTGAATCGCGATACGTATGAAAAGGGAGGTAACTCTACATTTCATCAGAGATTTTTCAGAGTAATGGTCACAATAGTGCAGCAGCTCTTGTAATTTGCAGCAGAGTTTTGTTAATGTGGATTGTTTTTGCCGCCGTAACAGGGATAAATAAAATATGACACAAACAATTTTGCCCAAAGATAGCCCTGAAGTATTGATCAGTGTCCAATTTTCGTTACCTTATGAAAAGCGCATTTTCGGCAAGTTTAGGTTACTTGAACGTTTGAAACTTTTCCCCTGTCTACTCGTTTGTTTTAATATGGCTTATTTGCGAAGTTTGGACACCAAAACTACCACTTTAGATGGATATTTAATATTATTCTGTTGGAAAATGGTTGCCACATGACTCAATCAAATAGAAAGGCATGATGCATATTTTCAAAAGAAATCAGTCGTCCTTTCATAATTTTTTGACAATACATGTAGGCCTACGTGATTTAATTAAAGAAATTTAAAAGTAAATTATTATAATTACAAAAGATATATATATATTATTTTTAATATTTTGTTTTTTCTTCAATGATATTTTCTTTAAAAAATGATGTGAAACACTATATTTTGGAATTTTGAATTTTTTTGGATTTTTTATTTTTATTTTTAAACAATCCTTCAAGCTGTTTGTCATTTCATTCATCCTTTATAACAATTGTAAATTAGCAACAAAGATTTTAAAGTTTTTTTTTTCTCTCTTTCTGTTCACCACTATGCAAAATTGTTAACACCGTACAATAAATATCATCATCAATTCAATTCACTAGAAGGCAGTAAGATGTAGCATCCTCTCTGTAAAGGGGTTGGAAACTGAAAAGTATCCTCAACGATTAAACGCAGCTGACAATCAGTGTATCGAGATACAATTGTATCGTGATTGAAAATCGAGATACGTATCGTATCGTGAGATTTCTCAAGATACTCAGGCCTAATAAACACTATAAAGAACCACAATACACAGGTGACAGCATTACTGGATTGCTACTGACACTGAACCAGTGGTTGTAATGAGAAGATATTACTGGCCAGTATTGTGAATGGCCATAACTGGGATGAACAGTTGTGACTTTAATTGCATCTGCAAAGAATGCGAATGGAATCATGAAAATAGTATTTTAGCCAAGCTTTACACTTCGTGGCTGGTTACTTGAAATGCTATTAATTTGAATTCTCTATTAGGTGATGTCACGCCCGGTTGATTTTTGTTTGATTGGGGTTTAATGTCATACTGAAGGGTATTTCTCTTATAGAACAATGAATTGTCCACTTCTCACTGTTCCTTGCCTAATTACGTTGGAAAACCAGGAGGAAATCTCGTAAAAACCACCCCTGCGATTGCCAGAGCCACATCATGTGACTCATTCAGATCTCTGATGGTCGACAGACGGACTCAATCCTGTGAACGGTACATCAACGAAGAATTAGGAAGCGCACACGCTAACCACTACGCCACTTACACCTTGTTGGGCCCTCACACCTTATTGGGCCCTCACATCTTGTTGAAGGTCATATCTCTAATGCGCTATTTTAATCAACTCTTTCGATCAACTGGTCCCAGGTCCAGATCCAGGTAAAAAGTTTTGAACACCTTTCATTTTATATTATCCAAACAAAAAAAAAGGCCAGGGTAGATAGGCCGCCAAGGCCCTATAAATCTGATGAAATGATAATCAGCATGAACAGAAAAAATTGAACTGTAGTTTCATATTGCTTATTATTTTCTTAGATTTTGAGAAATAACAGCTAAATATGCATTGTTTTTATGGAAATCTGAGAAGGGGGCAAAATATATTTCACATTCAGAGGAGACGGGGCACCCAAATTGGGGGCTTAACACTGGCCTCTATTTAAAGAAGAGCTGCAAAGATAAGATAATAAGTTAGGACAGGCAGCAAAGCTACTGCCTCAATACAAAAGGATTGCCAATGAAATTGCTCATTTTTATATCTTTAAAAAGCATGTTAATAATAAAGACTCACCCGACAAAGCAGAGGATGAGGCAGATAATCCAAGCAAAGGTTCCAGTCTCATAGTAGGTGGCTGTCACAATATCTGCGCCACAGTGGGGGCATCTAGTGTGCACTGGTGATTCTCGGAACTGCTGGACCACAGCTATCGGGTTAGGCTGTACAACCACTGTGGTGTTGGCATAACCCTGGCCTGGACACACAATAACAATGAATTTTAATACACAAGTGTATTACCCTGTGTCTGTGATTATTTATGAATTTGTGAAATTTGGTACGCTATATAAACCATTTTAAAGTAAGTTTCTCTGTTAAATAAGACACAGAAGATATGGGACAATAATTTGGGGAAACACTTACTGAACATTGTGTATGTCTAAAGTGTCTTTCACAGAAAAAACAATGGTTTATTGAATCGGTTGAATTGGAGGTTTGAATGCTGTACTAATGGTTATATTTGATGTGTGTATACAAGGAGGTTAAGGCAACAACTTGCTACATCACTGGCAACAAAAAATGACACACTTGTGATACAACACTATTAATTGGCGCAAGAAGACAAAGGTTGCCAACTTTTACCACTATTAACCTCTTGTTGCATCTTAGCTTTCCAGACAAAGGGAGCACCCAACAACTAGCTTATCAGCTAAACGTTCTTTTTAATCTCATATATATGTAACATTCATAACTTAGGTTAGCAGTTATAGTACAGTTTATGGTGTAGAAACCCTAGATAATGGTGGAGAACACTGGACTTCAGGCTTTCATACCAGAAAGAACTGAATATGTGTGTTACAATTTTTAATATATAGAAGTCGCAGGTCCTCATATTGACATAATATCTACACGACTGTTCAAATAACTACGTTTATGTCCTTATACACAGGAAATCAATAGAGTGGAGACAGGTAATATGCTATAGAAACACACTATGGTGTTTGTATGACATACTTAAATGTCAGATTATATGCAGAGGATTATTTATGCCTTATACAAAAAGTCAGGCCTTCTGATTTGAAGAGTGGTGTGTTATGCCGTAACACTGATCACTCACCTCAAATCAGAAGGTCTGAATAGTGTCATGTTTCTTCTTACCCAACCTACTGACTGACCCTACAGCTCCTGTAAGTTTTTACAGGCTTTAAAAAAACAACAACCCAAAACCCAAGCATATTTTAATAGCAAGATTGTTATCCGCTCCAACTAGTGTCTATATGCGCAGCTGGAGACCACCGTCTCACACTTGAGAGCATAAACATTCTACTATGCTACCTTTTCTGTGAGATACATTACAAATGGCCACACTTTAATAACAAGACACTGCTAGTTTCCTGCAAATATGCCAATCATATTTGGTTTAACAAGTGTTGACGGTGTTGGCCAGTGTTTTCATTGGTTATAAATAGTCATCTGCTATCCTTCAATTCCTGTATTTACTGTTTGAACTAAATTTAAAATGGAATTATCTGATCGGGAACTAACATAAGATAATTTGTGATTTCTGAGTTGATTTTGAGCAAAAGAGCCCTCCGTCAACCAAACTCGTCAAATCAAGTACCACAATGATGTTGAACAAAATAAGTTTTTAAGAGGCCAAATCAATGGACATTGACATTTACTGAAAATTCCTACAGATGGATTTTTGTGGTTAGAGGTTATTTTTAATTGCTGATATTAACTTTCATGTTGGAGTGTTGGAGGATACACTATTGTTTGATTGGGGTTTAAAGCTGTACTTAAGGTTCTTTCACTCCCATGAAGGTGTGCCAGCCCAATGGGTGAAGGAAACCACTCCAGACACCACTGGCAACAAACAAAAACATCACAAGACAAATACAGGACACTCACAGGACAATACAAAGACATCACAAACACATCGGCTTCCTGTTCCTCTTTAGCTCAGAAAGCACTGGGGCAACAAGAAGCTCCCTTCTACCACCTGTGATGCACTGATGCAAGAACAATCTTATATAGCACACAAAGTATTCTAATTCATTCTAACTGATTGATATAGAAAGGTTAATGGTAAATGTATGAGTAGACACAAGTTTGTTAGGAATTTCAAGGGCAGGTAGGAAGGAATCTTCCTTGAGGTGAATGATTATTTAACTAATACAAATATATAGCAATCAGATGATTTATCTTGTATTAGTAGTCAGGGTGGAAAGAAGTCAATTTCTGGTGAACCCAAACCAATAAAATGGTTTAATTTTTTTTGCCTTGAAAATGGTGAATATTATAGGCCAAATTGAATCTGTTATGGTCAGCTAAGCAGTCTGCAGATTTGACTTCTATCAACCCCTGTTATTATGGACATGTACAGCAATATTTGAGAAGATGCAGTATACAGTACACACTTGTTAGAAGGGTTTGGTTATCAGGGTTACCAATCAACAGTATATTTGTGCATGCTATATTACTGGTTAGAAACTGTACCAAGGTGAGCAGCTATATAAATAATTTAAAAACAGGTATCATTTATGTACAGTTGCGAATCAATACCAATCGATCAACTTAAAGCAAGACAAACTCATGACTAACATAAATAACACAATCATGTTCCCCATTGTTCTTTCCACAACACTTACATGTATGGTAGCTTTGCTCATACATGTATGGTGATGTGGCAGTGCAATCAATGGGTGGAGAGACACACCCGCAAAATTTACACATGCATACATTACGTTCAACTGCTTTTGATATCCACCTTCCTTCTTTTAATTCAATGTACATGAAAAATAGTTTATATCAAACGGGAGGAGGTTATTGGAATAATTTACCATTAACCTTTAAGAAAGCTTCAACTTTGCAAATTT
>JAQQZZ010113808.1:4682-15150 GCA_030265115.1 Mopalia vespertina | reverse complement strand
GGAACAAACTGTGACAACACATGACAGTAAATTAATTCCCCCACATGACCACACATCAGCATAATAGATGGAACAAACTGTGACAACGCAGGACAGTAAATTAATTCGCCCACATGACCACACATCAGCACAATAGATGGAACAAACTGTGACAACACATGACAGTAAATTAATTCGCCCACATGACAACACATCAGCACAATAGATGGAACAAACTGTGACAACACAGGACAGTAAATTAATTCGCCCACATGACCACACATCAGCACAATAGATGGAACAAACTGTGACAACTAAGGACAATAAATTAATTCGACCACATGACCACACATCATCACAATAGATGGAACAAACTGTGACAACACATGACAGTAAATTAATTCCCCCACATGACCACACATCAGCATAATAGATGGAACAAAATGTGACAACACAGGACAGTAAATTAATTCCCCCACATCAGCACAATAGATTGAACAAACTGTGACAACACACGACAGTAAATTAATTCCTCCACATGACCACACATCAACACAATAGATGGAACAAACTGTGACAACACATGACAGTAAATCACATGGTGAAATTCAACAAAGTTTACAAGTTTAGAGAGAAAAAAAAATTGTGTTGCCCTTCTGACCAGATAGCCCAATGGCAAATTGTTTGCGTGTTTGTTCGATTGTAGTTTTATGCTACTTAGGATAACCTCTCTCATATAAGGACAGCGTGACAACTAAATCAAATGAGTGAAATAAATCACCCTCAACACCACCAGCAAATAAACACAAGACAGGATAGTCGCAGAATGCAATTAAATAAGTGTTAAATGTTGTACTAAAAGTTGTTACACTAATTACAATTTTGATGGTAAATACTGGAAAACCGAAAAGAAATGTTTCTCTGTCCCTGGAAAACTTCTTTTTAAAACCTCTGTTCTAACGGTTTCTCTTGCCCATTTCTATGAATGGTATATTGGAGGTGGTTTAGAAGTGCAATGCACAATAGGACAGCTGGTGCCCCAGGGTACAGACAGGTAGCATCAATCACCCACCTGGTAACATGTATATTAAAACAATATTTCCATACCTGATTATCAAATACAGAAGTATTGTACAGCACAAACAACTTTGTCACCAGTTCTTCTTTCAATTTACTGAATTGCTTTACAAATCTGAAAGGAAGACATTAATTAATAATCTTAGGATTTGTTTAACCAGGTGAGAATCCTTTAAGCTGCAACAAAGTTTCCCCTCATCACAAATGAAGACCACAGGGCAAAAAAGACAGTAGTCACAAAATGTGAATTTCGCGATTATCCCCCTTAGCTATGAGCTCAGAGCATAAACCTTCCCTCACGCATACTGTTGTGCCCAAAAACGACCGTAGTCCTTAAATAGCAATGTCTGAAAATAATATACCCCTTTAAAATTACAGACTTTTAAAGTTAAAAATCAGATTTTCTGCAAATCACTTTTGTGGGACTACAGTCTTTTTTCCCCTGTGGTCTTCAAATGTCGTACTGTTACTAGTAGGAAGCCCTTTGCTCAAACAAAGACAGGACACAGACAATTCCTGCTGGAATATAACTGCCACCTTACAACAATTTAAAAAGGGACCAGAACAGAGGCTGGTTTTCATAGTAACCCTGTGCACTATTATTATATATACACAGGGAATTTGTAAAAATGGTTAGCAGTTCAATTTCTTTCATTACAATTAATTTAACAAAATGATAGGTTTTTTTTAGAAATTGTTAAACAGCTGGTACTTAAAGTTTTGAAAATCTAAACCAGTCACTAGCAAAGGAAAAGGAAAATCCGCTGTCTGTAATCATTAGTCTGTAAATGTAGCTTTTACATGTACGAAAGTCAACTGACAACATAAGAAAACAGAAAGGAAACACCTGATCAAAATGAAATATAAGTCTGAAACACCTGGGGTCAGTGGCTCCAGATTAAATTGCTAATACCGGGTTAGAGATAGACCTTCAACATGGCATGACATCATCTAATAGAGGATTAATTTTATGAGTGCTTCGAGCAAACGGCCCCCGCAGGTTTGGAGTAAGAAGAGTATTACCTCGCAGCATCAGAATGTCTTTTGTGATCTGGTACTGTGGGTGAGAGAGATTTCAGGAATGTCTTCTCCTCAGATCTATGTGTGCTAGTAGTTCCATTACTCTTCAACAAATCTTCTGGAGTTCTTGGTACTGATGCTGAAAAAACAAATTGAAACATTTTAATTCATGTAGGGTAATGTTAGTCATAGTAGTAACACTCAAACAAAGTTACTTTTTCTGCTCACATAAACTGACACGTAAAGGAAACCGTTGATTTCATACATTGAATTCCTTTGAAGAATGCTTCTCTTATATGAAATCAGTAACAGTGTGAATTGTCCATCACCAGACTCCAGGACGTCAGCCAGTAGAATCTATCCCCCAACACCAGTTAGTCCGCCCCAGTCTTCATGGGGAATTTCTTTTGACAATTTGATATGTGTAAAATAAACCTACCAAAACAATTACTACACTTTTGTTATCTGTCTTATATAAGTGAATAGGTTCCCTAGTTTCAGGACAATGGACCAGCAGTCACTAGAAAATTAGCGTAACAACTGCAAACGTGAGTTCAATTCTTTACGAAGAACAAAGAACAATTAACAAAAGAGAATTACCTGTTTTCTTCCCCATCACTGGTCTTGGTGTTTTGAACACTGCTGTAGTTTTTTTAAATACTTGGTCGTTTTCTTCATCACTATCACTGATCTCTATTACCTGTCGACGAGTAGCTGTACTTGAGCTGTAAAACAAGTTCAAATGTCACAGAATGTTAATTAAAGACATAAATCATTCCACCTTTAAGAGTGTTTACCTGAATAAATCATGGATTTATACTTTAAGAACTTAATTCATTTGGAAATATATCACATCAAAAAATATACAGTGACTTACTAAATTATACACTGTAATTTCTTAATTTATTTGTGACATCAACGCATCATCCATTTGATTCACTTTGAAAACATTAAATAGCTCAATAACATGCATTCTACTGAATCCAAAACTAAAAACATTGCTTTTTATTACATGTTTCATATATTTTAATTGTCTAATTTAAACAAGATTAATACACACTTTTAAGTTGAAAGAAATAGACAACATCTGTCTGGAGTTTATATGCCGAAGTAGTGACAACTGTATCAGGAGATCAAGCCTCACTTACCTGTACAGATGCAGCAGTGAGACCATTGACAAGAACATACCTCTATGTATAACAGGTGACCAAACTGATTGAGTTTTAATTTTAAAACAAACATATTACAAAAGCATAATACTCATGGGTAAATATGATACCTGGATTTCTTTTTTGTTTTCTCTTTCTGTGGAGTATCTAATCTCCTGTTAACATTGACATGGAAGAATCCGCTGTTACTTTCTCCATCTTCCTCGCAACTACTCACATCATCGTCATCAACCAAAAAATGCTCAAGACTGGAAATAATAAAAATAAGGCTAGTTTATAGCTTAAAACAAGCAATATTTAATATAAAACATCAGATGAAATACAAGACATTCTTTATAACAAATTATGTTATATTGTTTTTCTATTTTATTAAAGCATTCAGGCATATGTGTGATTGATAACCCATATGAGAGCAGTTATTATTTCAGACTATCAAGAGCCCCTCATATCCATCTCCATTCCATTTTTATACAATTAAAGCTGCAAAAATGTAATAAAATGTAAACACAATGTTTTCTACACTGTTATATAATAAATAATGTTGAAAAAAGGAACACTTTTAAATTTAGAACTGATAGGCAAAAGCTCTAAAAGGATTTCATTTAAACACTTAAAATTTGTAAGCCACATTTGAAATCAAAGTTTTTAGTTTTTGGGGGGTTTTGAGTGATGTCCTACCTTGATGAAACACTTCTCTGCTTTAGTCTCTCTCGAAGAGGAGTTCGCATTTTACTAAAAACTGAAAAATTACAAAAAGTTTGTTTGATTGGTTGGAATTAATGCCACACTTAAGTTTATTTCATTCACATGGCGGCATGCCAGCCCAATAGGTGAAGGTAACCACCCTTGACACCACTGGTAACAAACAAAGAGAAGACAATCACAGGAGGTAATACAAAGACATCACAAACAGATCGGCTTCATGTTGCCCTTTAGCTCTAAAAGCACAAGGAAGCTCCTTCCCAACCATTTTTTGAAGAATCAGTTTAAAATTTTGAAACAATATAACAGAGACAACAAAATGAACAGCCAGAAAATGTTACCCTTAATTGTAAAGGTTTACTTGCTCTAAGTCTTGCTGGAACCCTGGGAAGAGTTGAGAACAATTTTCTTAGCCAATACAACACAGAATATAGGTCAGAATATTATGTATGTATATATGTTTGGAAACCATGGAAACTCAGGATTACAATTATGTAAGTTTGGTGAAGATCCAATATTGGCTCTCAAACATGAAAAGCCAATGCAAATCCAACTTAAATTAAAATGACACAAGACAGATTTAAATGGATGGTATTTCATATACAGTTAATTTTATGAATGAACAAGAAGACTCCTGTCTGTTTGTTTGTCGTACTCAAGGGTATTTCAATTACATGTATATGACAAAGGACTGTCAACTTCACACTGCTCCTTGCCTAATTACAGTGGAAAACGTCATAAAAACCATAATAAAAGATGTAAACCGTTCTGATTGGAGTGCAATGCTATGTGTTCACATCTCTAGACTTACAGCTATCTAGGTCATCATCCTCCTCACTGGAGTCGGTGGTATATCTCTTAACACGGCGGGAACTATTGCTACTCCTGCTACAACAGACATGATGAAAGGGGATATAGCACAGGTATCATCTCACCATCTATAGAACACCAGTACACATATATTAAAATATAATTCTAACACTTCTAAAATCATGTGAACCACCAAATAACAGAAAACATTTCCCATCAGGTGAACATTATTTTTGTTACATTCGAAACTAATATATTATAAATGAGGTGAGATATTTCTTTCCTAAATTAACAGATGTTAATTCCTTATCCACCATAACTGTTATTTTCTTTTTTCTTACTGAGCTGTAATGTATAATATTTGATTGAATGAGGTATTACGCAATAGTTATGTAACAGTTTACCAGCTCATTGGGTCGAGGATATTATCATAAGTCAAGACAATGCACAAGTCTCAATACAAAACATGATGAACAGATCACCTTCCCATTGTCCCTTAGTTCTGAGAGCATCAGTGTGAAGTCAACAGAAACCTTCCTCCATTTACCTGCCTGTACAAGATTAAGGTTTTAAAATTAAATAAAAGGTATTAACATCCCTTTACGCTGGGTCTCGTTACACGATTAATCTCTGATTAACTTAAGCAAGACCAAATTGATTTCTCACCTGAAATTCTCCTTATCAACCTCTGAATCAGGTAGGTCGGTGTGTATATCAGGCAGAGAGTCATCACTAAAATCCCCGATTCCTGATTGGGCCGGCAGTAAGGGGGCGTCACTTACGTCAAAATAAACACTTTTCTCAACTTCACTTTTTCGACGAGATGGATGCTGAGCATTAGCTGATGTAGTCAGTAAAACAGGCTCTTCACTGTCAAAGTATACAGTCTGATTAACCAAGGGAGACTTGTGAGAGTTCAGAATTTCATCAACATCAGACAAACTATGTTCAGTTCCAACACATTTATCTTCTACCTCATACAGATCACTCACTTCAGTGGAGTGTTCCCTATCAGAATTACTTTGACTAGTTCTGGAGTCATGTGATACTGAAGATGAATGTTTAGAACAAGATCTGGAATTTTCATTTGGTTCTGACAGAGATTTTTCCGTACAGTTTTGTTCGACAGAGCGTTCAGAAACATTTGAGTTCTCACTTGTTTCCTGGTTTGATTCATTATTTGTGTTCTTGTTGTCCAAAGCCCAGGATTTGAAATAGGACCTCTCATGCTCATAACTCAAACCGTGCTTTTCTAATATCTGCAATTCCAAACTACCCGTACTGACAGCTTTGTCATCTACTTCTACATATTCACTATTTTCACTAGATTTAGAAGAAACTGGTGATGTCAAATCTACACAATTTTCTTTATTATCATTTGACTTGGTGTCCTCCGGATTCAACACACTATAAAATATATCGTCATCACCAGGATAACAGGTGGCAAAGTTTTTATCTGTGTTATCGAACTCTGAAGTGTTCCTACCACAAGATCTACGTCGTATATGTAAAGCTTCGTATGAGCCATCGAATTCAGAGTTATTAATGACAGAGTTTAAATGAACAGGGGACAAGGAGAGATCAACAAAGCTATTACTCTCTGAGTGAAACATGGAACTGCCTCTTCTGGTGGATTCTGCTAGCAACTGACCACCACTATCAGGGGATGAGGTAGAGCTGCCATCTGTGGTCTGCCTTATTCCCCGCTTTAATAAAGCCTTCTTTTCCTTTTCTTTTCTTTCTGGCTTCTTCTCTGTAATACTTTCATTTACATCTGCAATAATTAACAATTCTGTTCAGTCAGTGTTTTTCCTTTCGATTAGGAACAGAAGATCTGAAAACTTCCAAATTACAATTCTGCAAGATGAATGTAGAGTAAAACTTGTCCATAGTAAATATGTATTTTGCATGTATGCTAATCAATAAAAACAATTAACATAAAATCATGTACATTCACAATCTATTTTCTAAATTTAAGAAATTCATGCCAGAAGTTATAAGAATGCTTCCAGTTTTGTTACAAAATGTTTTGTAGTCTGTTTGTTTGGATGGGTGTTGAATGTCATACACAAGGGTATTTTCTTAAATATGGTGGAAAACTGTGAGGAAACCTCGTAAAAATACATTCTGCAGTTTGCCGGAGTCACAAGGAATCCCTAACACACATGAGTTCGACTGGGGACTATAACCAGTGATTGGTACAGTGAATCCCTCACACACCTGAGTTCAACTAGAGACAATAACCAGTGATTGGTACAGTGAATCTTTCACACACCTGAGTTCAACTGGGGACTATAAAGTGTGATTGGTACAGTGAGTCCCTCACACACCTGAGTTCGACTGGAGACAATAACCAGTGATTGGTACAGTGTATCCCTCATATACCTGAGTTCGACTGGGGGACTATAACCTGTGATTGGTACAGTGAGTCCTTCACACACCTGAGTTCGACTAGGAACTATAACCAGTGATTGGTACAGTGAATCTCTCATACACCTGAGTTCAACTGGGAGACTATAACCTGTGATTGGTACAGTGAATCTTTCACACACCCGAGTTCGACTGGGGGACTATAACCTTTGATTGGTACAGTGAGTCCCTCACCCACCTGAGTTTGACTGGGGGACTATAACCTGTGATTGGTACAGTGAGTCCTTCACACACCTGAGTTCGACTGGGGGACTATAACCTGTGATTGGTACAGTGAGTCCCTCTCACACCTGAATTCAACTGGGGGACTATAACCTGTGATTGGTACAGTGAGTCCCTCACACACCTGAATTCGACTGGGGGACTATAACCTGTGATTGGTACAGTGAGTCCCTCACCCACCTGAGTTTGACTGGGGGACTATAACCTGTGATTGGTACAGTGAGTCCTTCACACACCTGAGTTCGACTGGGGGACTATAACCTGTGATTGGTACAGTGAGTCCCTCTCACACCTGAATTCAACTGGGGGACTATAACCTGTGATTGGTACAGTGAGTCCCTCACACACCTGAATTCGACTGGGGGACTATAACCTGTGATTGGTACAGTGAGTCCCTCACCCACCTGAGTTTGACTGGGGGACTATAACCTGTGATTGGTACAGTGAGTCCCTCACACACCTGAGTTCGACTGGGAGACTATAAGCTGTGATTGGTACAGTGAATCCCTCATACACCCGAGTTCGACTGGGGGACTATAAGCTGTGATTGGTACAGTGAGTCCCTCACTCACCTGAGTTCAACTGGGGGGCTATAACCTGTGATTGGTACAGTGAAACAAAGTCCAGTAGTCTGACATGTTAACCACTGGACCATGGCATGCCCAAACGAGAATGGAAATATTGCATGCATTTCCTGACAGTGAACCCCCAAAATAATAATAAACAGTTAAGAATTAATGGTTGCTAAGTTTTCGCAGCATTATTAAATTGCCAAAAATATGTTTTCTCTTAGATTTACCTGAGCTGAACAAAAGATATCACAACTCAACTGCAATTTATTTCCTTACTTCAATAACATTAAAATATTTTCAGTAGACAGCCGGAGAGATATTCAGTTGAAATAATAATTATCAGGCATCTGTAATTTCAAAATTGGAGTTTGTGGAAGCTGTTTTATACTACCTTTTGGTACAGAATAATTTTTTCTTTTGGAGGAATTAATTTTCTGTGCACTTCTCTCTGCGATTCGACTCCTGGATGATTTCTTCTTCCCACTTTGAGATAACTGTAACCATGAAAAACATATTCTTTGATGTGAGACTAACAGAAAAGAAATGAACTGCAACAATATATCCAATCATGGCTGTATTGCTTTTAAAATAAACTATCCCTATTGTATGGGAAAACATAGAACGTCTCGGCAAAAGTACCAATATGTCAATGCCGTATAAGGTATTGCAAGTAAATGTTAGTTTACATGTATGTTTGATTGGGGTTTAACGTCGTACTCAAGGGTATTTCACTTATAGATTGTCTCACGATTGCCGGAGTGACATCATGTGACTCACTCATATACCTGAGGGATGACAGACAGACTCGATCCTGTGAACGGTACATCGAAGTAGGATTAGTAAGCGCACTCGCTAACCACTAAATGGTTAAATGGCTGTGGGCCTATAAATGTTAGTAGATACAATCATACAATTGCTAAGAGTTCAAACTAATCCCAGAATTTGATAAAAGTTGCAGTTTTAAAATTATTAATACTACTATTAACACCACAGCATTGGAGTAAGTTTAAATAATTATTAGAACTCAATAATAAATCTCAAATGGGTACTCAATGATCTGTCAGAGTTTGAAATGTCATGCATTTCCCATGGGCATCTCCATTTGAAGGTTTCTAGCCAACCGACCTGATCAAGATTTTTAATTTAACATTTCCATTGCTTAAGATATGTAAGAACGCTCTGAAGTATTTCGATACAACTGAAACACAGGTCATCAGTTTTTTATTATTGTGAAGTAGTCTACATATAATATTTAATACAGAGTTCAGACGGACACACCCAAACGGTCATATGTTTCAGCCACTCTTTGTGACTTTCTTTGGCAGATAATTTGATATTTGTTTGATAGGACTATTCGCTATGATGGTATATGATTCTTGACAGTAACAATTACTTAAAAATTCACAATTTTGGGTTAGAATGTGAGTTATGTAATTTCTGATACATGTAGTTTTGTCTTACACTTATATTATAATCTGAAGTGAATGAGTATTCCAGTATAATAAATATTATGCAAGCAGCAATGTATATATTTGATAGTTTTTCATCTCTATAGTCCAGAGGTAAACCACAAAATTGTTCCTATTGTTTTCCCAAAGAGTGGCTGAAATATAATGGCCGTTTGGCAAAACAAGCTGTGTGTCAAAGATGCAAATTACTAACCAAGACAAGCTATTTTCATACAATGCCACATTCCTTTCATGTGAATGACAACATACCAGCATTTTGAATCACGTAAATATGTAATCGAGAGAAACTACTTTTTGTATTATTATACATTGTGTTCATGTGTCAATGTGTTATGTCAGATGTAACTCAGTTTTAGAGATTATTTTACAATATAATTTAAAAAAATTGCCGTACATGTCACACATACCCTTGATTTTTTTCATTAGTTTGATTACATTTGGCGCTGTGCTAAAGGTTATTTCACTCAAACCATGGCGTGCCATTCCAATTGCTTATTATTATTATTATGAAAGAAATCATCTTTGACATCACTGGCAAACAAAAAACAACAAGACAAATGACCACAAGACACATTACAAAGACAAAACAAACAGATCAGCTTCATTCCTTTGTTTGATTTGAGTTTAACATTGTACATAAGGTTATTTCACTCCTATGACAACCTGTAAGCCCAATGGCTAAAGAAATCATCCTCTATATCACTTGGAAAAAACAATTACAAAAACAGGACAAGCAAGGGACAAAACAGACAATCATCACAAACAGATCAGCTTTGCCCCTTAGTTCTCAGGGTATCAGGAAGCTCCCTCCCAAGTTCCCAACCACGGTGAACACCCACAAAACAATGTCTGAAAGTTGTACTTCTTATTTCATCATTACATTTTTAGCGCTGTATACTCAGCAGTTTATTTGATCAGTTATCTATCAATGTGAGCTGTATACTCAGCAGCTTATTTGATCAGTTATCTATCAATGTGAGCTGTATACTCAGCAGCTTATTTGATCAGTTATCTATCA
>JAQQZZ010113797.1:0-15151 GCA_030265115.1 Mopalia vespertina | reverse complement strand
AGGCAGATCGATGTTCCGAGAATAATGTTACATCCAGACAGCCTTGACATATTTGTATGGCTTAGCCGATGAGATATGTTATTTGTCATTTCGAAGCAAAGTTTTGTGCTAAATTCGAGATGTCATCAGGGTTTAATATCTTAATTTATCAGCGTAGAGGCAGACACCACACTATTTATTTAAAACACAACAGAAACAGGTATCTATTTCAACTTTGTTTGTTTGTAAGTTTGATTGGAGTTTAACGCCGTACTTGAGGTTATTTCTTTCACATGACGGTGTGCCAGCCTAATGGGTGAAGGACACGAAATTTAACAGTATCGTTGGTTTAGAGGAGTTAATCATTAAGTAGTTAACTCGCTGGAGCTGGCACATGTTTCAGGCTAACTTGTGAAATACATCAACAGTTAGAGAAAATAGAAGCATTTAAAAAGTATAGCTTCTGTCCGCAACCGATACCAATGCCAACAAATCAAGATATCACTTTAATAATTCAAATAAATGGACACTTTCAACGTTGATATAAGTTTCAGTTCCGACCTCACAAAGATTGGCAATGACGCTGTTTATCAGTGCCACAGTCAAACCAGAGTAGATCGTTTGACTATATACAGTGATACTACTCGATCGTTCCCCGACGATTTACACGAGTATCGATATATCATTGCAGAACAAGGTTCTATATAACATGGAAGATATCCCGCCACTTGATATACTGGTTTTCCACTGGAATGCTGATTAAAGTGCCAAAAATGTCGATGAGTTTCGGAACTTGAGTAGAATATTGCTTATGACGGTTTAGTTTCCACTCGATCATTAAGCTTTATTCGCTTGTCAGATTTCTCTAATACCACAGCCATCACTACATGTCATCTCGAGAAATAAAAACGGAGATTCCAGACAGAACACGGTGACAGTATTCAATAGAGAAGTTACCGATAAACTCATTTGATGCGATTACTGTCATAAAAGAATGATATTATACATATATGTTGGAAAACGAGAAAAGGACAAATGTACAGTGATGTAATAAGGTACATAACATGAGATAAACGAGTGGATCTTTTTGAATTACATATTTTTCTCCTTTTAAAAATTTTAACATCAATCATCGGAATGTATATGCCGATGTGTCGGTAAATCACACTGAAAAATTTCCCATGTGATGAAAACAGAACCAATTTTAAAGATAAAGCCTTCATAGATAGATGTCAAACAGTTTTTGAGAACATAAAACGCCAGCTGTATGTAAATGGTGTAATAAAAGAATACGATGGTCTCTTTATCTTCGGACGGAACCAAATAGTATTTGAACAGTTCTGTATAAAGATAAACCCATAACATTTATAAGTAAATAACATTATTATTGGCAAACCACATATAACTAAAACTGCAATTTTTTTCTGTTTAATGGAATTATATCACCAAAACATTCCCACACGAATCACTACAACCTCCTTTTGTCTGTAATAACTATTCACCAATCACAAAACTTGTATTTAGAAACTATGGTGGTAGTCTGTCTTTAATAACAATCGTAGGGACATTTATACCTGCAAGTTTCCAGAAAGTCTGCACAGACGCATTAACTTTGTTAACCAATGCCATCATTGTGCCAATATCTGCCAAATAAGATAGAATTATCATCTTCCTGGTTGATGGTTCATCATAAATCGCGCCTGTTTATCGGTATTTCCGGGTTTTACCTTTGCTACATGTATATCAGGAAAGTTTAAAAGAAGTTAGAAGACGTAAATGGTCGCCAGGACAAGTATCTCTTCAAGCCATTGGTTATGCAGTCTAATTGTTTGAGCACGTGGATCTTATGTCGGTAATATATCACAATTTAACCAGATAGCAAATAATATTGGGAAATAGTTTTAAATCAGCCACGTGGTCCTCGTAGTATTTGTTAACTAGCAGTTAATTGACCAGCAACGGTATCTGAAGAACGCATACACTAATTAAATCACACAATTCTTAAACAGTGATATGCTTTAAGCAATCTTCTTCAACAACGGGTGGCCCTGGTTAGTGTGTCGGCCTACTAGTCCAGCTCACGGGTTCGATTCCGTCTGTCGATCATCAAGTACATGTGCGAGTCACTCCGGCAATCGAGGAGGTGGTTTGTACGTATTGTTTTCCAGGGTTTCCACTTTATTTCAGTGAGGAACAGTGTGAAGTGGACAATTTGTCGTTCTGTAAGTGTAATACCTTTGAGTACGACGTTAAACATCAATCTAACCAACAACGGAATCCATCTATCATTCCCGTCCACGCAATCTTGGATTTTTGTTTTGTAAATTGTTTTCGTGTTTCGATCGCCATTCCTAACTTAAATATATTCTTGACATGCTACCAGGTAGTTAATTGTACAAACAAATAAAGAGTGGCACAGGTAAACATACCAATTACATGAGACCGTCTTCAAATTAATACCGTCTGATGGCAGTAAAGCGGGCAATTTCGTTTTTGTTACACGCAATTCTAATAAGCACAATACTAATGACTATAGATCATTTATTAATGGATATAATTTTTACTTTGATCGACAAAGTCACCTTTCATGGGTATAAAATAAGGTTGCCATCTATTCACCATACCAAGATAATTAATCGTTACAGGACGTTACTGGGCCAGTCCAAGATGTCGGCATCATTAAGGTGGGATATTAGCCGCATTATAACGCACAATAGAAGTGTTGTACTAAAGCAATTTTGGTAACGTTATGAACAGATTCTAATTCACAAAGATTCTGGACTATAATCCGTTCTTATTAAGAAAACAATAACGCAAATACTGAGGCACTGAACTGTGCGATTGCCGGAACCATATAGTCGGACTCTATTGTGAGTCATTGATGTGGCTCCGGCAATCGCGGAACCTCTCGGTTTCCTGTCGTATGAAAGTAAGGCAGGCTCAGAAATGGATATACCGTCGTCGCGTTAGTGGAATAACATTGGGTACGACGTTAAACAAGAATCAACAACAAACATAATTACGAAAATCAGGAAATGTTATTTTTTGCTTTGCCGTGATTTACAGTCCGACTGTCTCTGCCTTTCTTAGCGATACAGTGCGTCTCGTCAAAGGAACTCAATTGAGCTTCTTCGTTAACCTTTACATTACGCTTGATCAGCTGTCTGTGTTACTTAACCGAAGAACAGCTCAACCTTTTAAAAAGCCCTGGATGCCGCTAAAAAATCCATAATTTGTCTGCCCACATTTATTGTCGTTGGAGATATAGTTTACTGAACAGAAGGATCCATACTTTAAAATAGATTGTATGTAGTTAATTATAGGATTTTATAGGTGTTTGTAATTTGCCACATCATCCCATTAACATTCAAGACATTTTATGGAAACAGCTAGTTAAGGATAAAAAACGACCCTTATTGTATTGAAAGTGTTATAACTATTCCCAAGGAGTAAATATAACATATATATTTACAAACTCTTGCGCTTACACATTATATTTTACTACTTGAGCTAAAACTTTATTTATGTTTTAAAAACATAGCCCAATTCACGGCGTATAGCTTCGGCTAACAGCCCAATGTCACATGCCAAAGGAACGACAGTGTAATATCTCTCCACCCCTAAATAAACCATAACAAAACACAATATATACACGACAGAAAGACAATAATTATCCCATTTCAATCTGGACGGGAAGCAATGCTGCAATACTGTAGGTACAGTTTCAATCTGCTTAAAACAGAAAATCAGTATTAACTCAACTGCTTATCAGATTAACACTATAAACATTATTATTATTAACTCAAATAAGGAACAGGCTGTCCTTATTTACTCATCTGCTAAAGACGCTATAATAACGAACTCTCAACTTCCGAACAGTTCATCAATATTTTCATCTTGTGAGTATAAAACCCAACAAACGATATGAAATGCTTTATCTACTTTCGACTTGTATGAAACGATACGATTTAAAAGCCTAAAGCTTATGAATCTGTTTGTGTTTCTGTTAATAAAAAGATATGCATGTAATTAAAACTGAATAAAGAGATTCATGGATATAAATCCAAGATATATATTGTATGTCAGTCGTGAATCGTTACTACGTAAAGAACGTATATGCTCGTTTCTCCATTATGGTAACAAGGAAGGTATTGAATGTCGGTATCCGGACACAAGACCTCATTAACATGATCATTTCTACTAATACAAAGACCGAATCTTCTATTCGAAATGCTTTTACAATCTGACCATCTTCCGCGAATGAAATCCTGTCTTCATTCTGTCGGCTTCCTCGTTGTTCATCTTAGCAATAAAAGCTACCAACATTGATTAATTAAAATGTTAATTTTTATTCATTCTCATTTACTGTCATCTGGTTAGAAATACTAGATTACTGGTGTGAACGAAGTAGCAGTAGCCTTAAGTAACATATACAAGGTAGAAATTGGATAGCTTACGAACAAATATAGCAGTAGCGTTAAGTAACATATACAAGGTAGAAATGGGATAGCTTACGAACAAATATTTTTAATTAGAAAGATATGTGATGCACAGTCCATCGGATTTTATGAGAGATAAGTCCTTGTTAATGTTAGCTGGGAAAGGTGTACAGATGTACATTGATCTCCTTCACAAACAGACAAGGTATTGGAATAAGATCTGGCATGTTCTTCAAAAGTAAATATAAAGAAATATTTTATTGGTAATATAATATAACAAAGTACATAACTTACTTGTTTTGATCTTGTAACTGATTAGAAATAGCAAAAAACTTTTTTTAAAGGTAAAGTTCCCGTTTGTATTGTTGTGATAGATTCTTACTCTTTATTTAATACTGTTGTAATGTGTTATAAGAAGGATGAAAAGGGACGTTAATTCAAATTCAAGTTGGCTTAGTTAATCCATGGTTATGTGGTGGATTTACACTGGAATTTCCAATCATTCGCTAAATTATACAGATGAATTTTGTAATGAATGTGCCAATACAAATTGTCTGGATAAATCCTTAGGGAGGCAGCTGGATGCTCTGAGAATAATGTTATACATCCAGACAGCCATGACATATTTGTAATAGCTTAGCCGATTGAGCATTTATCTTCTGGAAGCAAATGTTTTAGCTAAGTTCGAAGTGTCACCAGAGTGTAATATCTTGAGATCAGACAGCATGGCAATCTAGAAAAAAATATCAATATCCACTATGAAGTAGATCCCCGAGTCCTTTGATCGTTTTCTTTTTGTCTAAAAATCTCTTTGATACTCAAAGGCCACAGGGATCAACTTCATAGTGGATATTTTTTCTATCCTACAAATTAATTTCAAAGATATCAACAGTATATTGTTTATGGGTGGGCGACCAGAGTGTGTTATTGTTCAGTCTAAATACGATCATATTGATACTCATTTCGTTCATAAAAAGGATTTTTATAGATATAACGTAGACAAATATCTTATTTGTTGTAACTTGGATTATCGAAGAAATTCTTTAATATTGCATGGACGAGGAATTCACCTGAATCAAACTATGGGCTAGGTTGAATTGTTTATATACATGGCAATCTAATTACTATATGTGTAATTCTTAAGGAAATAGCTTAAATACACACACTTCTAATATTGAACACTTTCGGACACCAAATGGCCTAATTCCTTTAGCATCAATTTAGGTAAGTTGAGAAACGTTTTTATTTTTGTTTCACGACATTGATGTTTACTTGCCTTGAAGTTTGACAGTATCGTTCATTTAGAGGAATTCATCATTTATTGTTTAACTCCATGGAGCTGAAAAGTGGGACATACATCAACAGTTACAAAAACAAAAATCATTTTAAAAGTGTCGAGTCAGTGCAGGAATAGACATTGTGGACAACCAATACAATTACATATATATTCGGTAAACCAACACATCAAGATCCCAACTTTAATAATTCATAGAAATAGAGAATTTCGATATAAATATACGTATAGTTCTGACCTACGACTACATTGGCAATGACGCTGTACATCAGTGTCCAGCCTGAATAGATACCGTGATACTACTCGACCGATCCCCCGACGATTTATACAAGAATCAATATGTTATTGCAGAACAAGGTGCACTATAAATGAGAATGTTTCTCTCCGCTTGATATAGTGGGTTTTCAAAAGAATGCTGATTAAAGTGTCAAATATGTCGAGGAGTAGGAAAATGAGTAGAATATTGCTTATGACGGTTTAGTTTCCACAGTGACAGTATTCAATAGAGAAGTTCCCGATAAACTAATTTGATACGATAATGTCACAAAAGGATGATATTATAAACATATATATTGGAAAACGAGGAAAAAAGAAATGTACAGATACCTATCAAAATGGATCACAGATGAGATATACGAAATTTGCATATGATCTTATTCAAATAAGATTTGTTGTTATTTCGTAAGAATTTAAACAGCAATCAGCGGAATGTAATATATGCGGAGGAGTCGGTAAATCACACTGACAAATTCCCGATGTTTTCAGAGCAGAACAAGCTTTCAGAATAATGCCTTCACTTAGCTGTCAAGCAGTATTTTAGGACATGAAAGGCCAATAAAAACCTACCTTTTACCTATAACTGCTGTACGCGAATCACAGAAACGTTTTGTTACGGATGCTAACAAGGTAGACTAAAGTGCCTTTAGCCAATTCTATACTTTAGTGTCTCACTTATAACATTCAAAGCCACATTTATAACCAGAAGTTTCCAAATGGCTGAACAGAATTTATCTGTTATTTGTCTGCCAAATAAGGACGAATTCTCATCCTCGATATGATCGTATGGTTGACGGATTCATTATAAATCGTTCCAGTTTATTGGTATTTCCGGGTAAGTTTTTAACAGGTTAAAAGACAATATGATCACTGGGGTAGCGTCTCTCCACATGGTAGATAATATACAGACATATTGTTAGAACACGTGGATCTTATGTCGGTCATATAACACAATATAACCAGACAGCAAGTAATACTGAAAACGTGGTCCCCAGAGTATTTGTTAACTCCTATCTAAATGTTTAGCAGATGTCTGATGAACTCGAAAACACGCGTTAAATAAAACATGTCTAAGACCGTGATACTCTGTTTACAATTATCTTCAAGAGAGAATGAAAATAAATTCAACAGAGGTAAGAGAGCCATCTATCGCTCCAGTCCAAGCCATCTTAATCCTCAATCTGTCGTTTTCCAATCCCCAAGAGAACCCCATGCTAGATAAATTGACATGGATTTTTGTTAACGGACAATTTTTTATACTGACGGTACCAAAGGACCAAAACGTAATTTATTTTCTGTTGGATTTTTTTAATGCTTTGCAAATTGTTTCCCTGTTGACCTCACGTTCGCCATTCCTAACTCCAATCTCTGCCGGCCATGCCAATTGCATAGACAGTGACGATAAACATCACATTTACACGAGATCGAATTCAAATTAATATAGTCTGAAGGCATGGCAAATGTTTCAATATCGTATTTATTTGTTACACGTAATTTTACTTAATACTATTCCAGTGACGATCTTGTCATTCAAGTAAAATATTAAACGAGAGTAATCTTACTTTAAAATACTAGTCATCTTACATGGGCTTCAAACAAAGCTGTCATTTAGTCGCCATAGCGTGGGAATCCATCGTTATAGGACGTTTCTGAGCATTTTCAAGATGGCAGCATCCATTAAGGATGGAAATTTCAAATTAGCCTCCTTATACCACACAGAGAAAATTATAAATTCTAGGAGAGATACTGTGCTGAAGTACTTTTTGTGAAAGGACCAAAGTGATCATTAAGACTATTATTTTTTTTTTGTAACAGTTGTTGATTCAGCATATTAAAAGAGAGGGAAATATAACTCTCTGAGAGACAAAAAATAGAAAGAATACTGCTTGATGTAATCATGTATCCCAGTTAGAAAAGTTTCAAAGCTTCCAGAAAACTTTACAAATCTATTATCTATCCCAAAATTTCAAGCAGTATGGTTAAGATCATCGGCAACTGATGACCTCCATGTTTTGAATGTGTGTGAGACTAAAGCGATTTAATTATCTCCATTGCATTTTTTTTTACCATAATGTAATGGTCTCCATACAAACCCAGATTTAAATTTATCAGCTTTGAAAAAATTTTACGAAATATTTCTCCACGAATAGATAATAATAATAATTATATTTAAAAGAAAGAATTATCTTCTCTGGACAAATGTCTGTATTTTTCTAGCTTAACGTTCAGTTGTACTGTTATCTAGTGGCGTATAAAGTGGCCGCGAAAGAGGTGTACAGTTATGGTCAAATTGGGCGGAGCCTATCTATCTGATGAAATAAGTATTTCAACCCTGTTTTATCATAGCTGTCTGCATTTCCGTTCAATAAATAACGGGCAACCATTTGTTTGGCTAACAAAGTTCAACATACAAACCACATTTTTCCCCTCTTCAATGAAAGAACTATCCCAAAATAATAAACTGTGGCTCGGGTCCTCATGAGTAAATTAACTAGTTAAAACTGAACACTTGTTTGCTGAACATAAATATGTACCTGACAGTTGTCGGAGACATAACAAACTCTTCCTCGCACATAGTAGAATCGGGAAATGTTTTTTTTTTAACCGTCTGTGCCTTTCTTAGCGATATATACATTGTGTCTCGTCAAACGAACTCAATTTATTTCCTTCGTTAACCTTTATATTATGCTTGATCAGCTGTCTGCGATACTTTCCGGAAGAACAGTTCAACCTTTTGAAAAGCCCTGGATGCAGCCAAAAAATCCAAGATTTGTCTTTCCACATTTGTTGTCAGATTTAAAATAGCTATTAGATTGTAACTACCTTCTCGATCGTTGGTGAGTTTGTTTTGGTTTTTTTTGCCGTCATTTCTCGTCAAACATGTATTGAAACCAAAATAAAATAGTAGATATTTTTTAATCAAGTCAGGTTTTGCATACCTGATGAAAAACTATATTTAACAAATACATTTTTCCATTTAACCTGAATAAACCAGTTTCTTCAAAATGATAATTATAATATACAGAATTGTGTGGCGGTATTTTAGATAATGGTTAACAATCTAAACCTTTGTTCTCGTTCAATCTGGTCTGATCGACTGCTCTGGGCTCCCCTACAACGCGTCTCTGGCTTTACAAACTGAGATAAGCGAGTGAAAGGAAAGCTAATTTATACATACATTCCTGTGTATTTACCACAGATGGAAACCTCTCTCAATATTGGTCACGCACTCCAAGACATGCTCGCTATCTATCGTACCTTTATTACACTGTATATATGTCTTGGCGTAAAGCTCATTCTGTTGCTGCACAAAAGCAAACAGCCCAGGGTCATATGCTGAAGGAAAAAACTATGCTACATCTTCCGCAGCTAAATAAACCAGAATAAAACAACAAATAAACACGAGAGAGACCGACAATGATCTCTTTCACAAGAATATTTTAAGAAATTTGACGGGAGGCAAGTGAGCTTCATGTAATACTGTAGATACAACTTTAGTCTGCTAAAGAGACTATAACTATAATCTGTCAGACGCTTTCCCATTTGTGACCATTCACTTGAATAAAATTCAATAATAAAGAGCGATTCAAAGACAAGAAGAGACAATACAAAACGGGAGAGTCGTTAATCGGGAATGCGGAAAGGACTTTTATGCCTGTAACTCCAAGAAGGTGACAAAAAAGATATTAAACGTTTGTATCCGGCCAATACTTTCTGCTTATTACAGCGCTGAGGTTCGAGTAGAAACTTTTTATAGTATGTTGTCTCATGTAGTCTCTTTGTGAAAACAGTAGAAGGAAGCTTATGGAACTCTTTCAGTGAAACAATAATCGTCCAGTATATATTTTCAGCTAATGATAAAGCTAACGAACAAATATTTTTAATTAGATAGATACGTGATGCAGACCAGATTTTATGGGAGGAAAGTGCTTGTCAGTATTAGCCTGGGAAATGGTGTACAGATGTATTTACATTTAACTCCTTCACGAATAGAAAACATCTTGAATTTAGATCTGAATTTCTTATCCATGTGTACTTCAAAAGTAGATTTTTAAAATGCTTACTTGTTCATACTGTAACAGAAGCTATTACGGACACTGCTTTTAAAGTTGCAAAATGGTTATAAAAAACAAACAACAAAATATTTACATTGCGATATTCCCGTTTTTATTTCTGTAGTAAATACTACATTGTTATTGAAATACAGTATTAATATGTTATAAGAAGGAAGGCAAGGGACGTTATTTAATATAACAAAAAAAGGATTAGTTAGTTGATAGTAATGAGTAGATATCCGTCAGGAATTTCCAATTATTCGCTAAAGTATATAGATGTAGAAATCAGAATTGTCTAGAAGAATCTCGAGGGAGGCAGATCGATGTTCTGAAAACTATGTTATATTTAGTACACTACAGACACAGAGATTTAATTGAAATGACATCATAATGAACGTTAATATTTGTTCTGACTTACAAACCTATATACGCACACATCAACAACATCTGGAGGATTGTCGACCAGATTGTGTATTTTTTCTGACTAATTGCGACCATATAAAAACTTGAATCATTTTGTGTATAAAAATACCTTTTATAGAAATATAGCTCAGCGAGCGAATAATAATATTTGTGCGAATTTGAGTTATCCATAAAATTGCCAGATATTATATTAACACGAAACATTCATTTTAAAACACCATACCTGTCATTGCAATTACTGAGTGGTGTACGTCATAGAGACATACTAAGGAAATTGGTTAAATAACTGAACGACTACCATTCAACATTGTCTTATTTCAACTGGCAAATTGCCTTGGCATTAAGATTAGATAAGAAACATTTCAATTTTTTTCCAAGATCATTAATGCTTATTTTCCACGACGTTTGAACAGTATTGTTGATTTAGATAAGCTCGTCAGTCAGTTTTAAACACGTTGTGCAAATAAAGTTTTTTGTCTTCACTTGGTTGAGCATCGTGGGTGACATGACCTGCATGATGTATGACCAAACATAGGAGAAGAATTCCGACAGAGCTGAAATATAGATCTACTGAGAGTAAAATAGTTATTCTAAGACGACTTTGTGGTTGTTTGATATTGATACCTTGTCAGTTCACCAGGACATACTCGAAATTATGCAAACATGAATTCATAGCTTGACAAAAATTCGGCACATTTAAAGGAAAAGAGATGTTTACAGTATCGATCCTGTTCAGAAATGAGCATTGTGTGCTATCAATTAAGTCCATATATATTTGATTTAACTGATTGATTGATTGGTGTTTTACGCCATCCTTGAGGGTATTTCACTTATATGACGGCGGTGTATTCCAACAATAATTGACACTAGCACAACCAAGATGTAAAGTGTTTTCATAATGTTGGAAAGTTAAGTTTCCTCCAGTGCTAAGTAAAGACAGCATTGCTACTCTTCAAGCAGACTGCCCTTAGTCAGAGGGCCCTTATATATTTGGAGAACGAATCAATAAACAGACACTATCGATATTGATATAAGTTTCAGTTCAGACTTCACAGATTGGCAATGATACTATGTTTATTTCTGCCAGAGGCTAACCTGAATAGATCTGACATCCCGTGATACTGCTCCTCTACGGGCGATTCACACAAGTATCGAAATGTTATTGGCGAATAGCGTATTATATGTCTAGGGAGATTTAGATATTTTCCAATAGAACGCATAAAAATGTCGAGGAGTAGGATTTTGAGCAGAATATTGCTTGTGACAGTTTAGTTTCCACTCGATCACTAAGCTTTATTCGCTTGTCGGATTTCTGTAATACCACAGCCATCACTACATGTCATCTCGTGAAATAAAAACTTAGATTCCAGACAGAACACGGTGACAGTATTCAATAGAGAACTTCCCGATAAACTCATTTGATGCGATTACTGTCGAAAAAAAAAGATTATATGTATATACTTAAAGTATTGGAAATATGACACTAGTAAACGATTTTGGCAGAGAATGTCTTCTGTTTAAATAACTTTTTCAAATTAAAATTGTTGGTCCTTTTTTAAAAATTGACACAGCCATCAGTAGAATTTTTTATGCCAGAGTATTTGTTTTCAGAACAGAACTAGCTTCGAGGAGAATACCTTTAATTAGGAGCCAAGCAGGTTTAAAGACGACGTTATTGCGTCAATACCAATACTGCGTTAAGACATCAAGGAGATCAATGTTCGTTCTTGGCTTCTTAAGTGTATGACATCAAATATTAGCGTTCAGCAAGAAGTCAAAATTGATGTTGGTCTTACCGATTGACCAATCGCTCAAACCTCACCTTTGAAAATAATAATTGCTTTGATTAATGTATCTAGGTAATACAGTTTTCACAGGAAGTTACATCTATCATTGATACCATTGAAAGTGTCCACTGGACGTTTGGTACACACCCTAATCATAACACGTATTCATAGAAGACAATAGTTGTAACCCCAATAATATCAAACTTAAACCAATTTACATAAATTCAGGGCGAATGTTTATATGATGTTCTGGTTAAATTAACAAGAAATTTGCCTTGAAAAAAATGCATAAAATATATGGTTCTGTGGAAGACTATGCATGTCAAACACCCCGTTCGGACAAACGGTTACAACAAGCTATTCGTTTACTAAATTGGGAGCTGAAATAAGAATGGATATGGCTCCAACGAAACACACACGGGTCACCTAAAATGGCTGGTACACTGCCGATCAATGAAGAGGACATTTTAAAGACAGATGATACTAAATGAGTAGGGCTCAGAGAAGTAGTCCACCAGTCACGCCAACAAATGGCTCTGCCTTCTCTATATTATAGATCTGTCTGTCCAGATAGAGACTGCCACAGCTCAGTGGGAAAAGACGTGGACTAAAGTAAAGGCTTTGTGATTGGTAATGTTGGTGCCTGAATATATATTTTAAAATAAGTCTTTAGTGTTTTCCTGATGCACTTAGTTCCATGTACCTCGTTAAACTACCAGCAAGTAAACTACCATCACATTAAATATGATTGTAAAAAGCCGTATCATTCAGTAATTGTTCTATTGATATGTTGGTTCTAACTATGGACCCTCGACCACCTCCGTGTTTTACTGGGATAACGTCTCCTACCCATCAGTGGCATGTATAAATTGATTTGTGCACAACTGCGGGCATGTGATGATAATATATTTATTTTTGTTTAATAACGCTTATCTAATAAAGATCGGTCTCTATAGATTCTTCGTTTAAAACGAGATAGAAGTGTGTGTCACTACATGTGTAAAGTTAAACAAATATGTATATCATTTAATCGAATAAAATGTATAGATTACAATGCCATGCATAGCACAAATAAAAAGATACAGCCTTAACACGTGGATTCATGAACCAAAGTTGAGCTCCGGGTAGAGATCTACCTTGAACAGATCAATGCCCAAATAACACTTTCTGTCGGACAGTAACATGTGTGCAGCAGTATACAAAGACGTGTCACACAGTGAAATCACAAACCCAACAGCCTTATTTGAAATCAACTTATAGAGGGCAAAATCTTAGATTTTATCAAAACCGTGAAAACAAACCAGGTGATAAAACTGAGCAGGCAATAAAAATAAGTAGCGTAGGAAGTGATGGAATTACCCAGAGAGCATGAGGATTCTTGTTCTATGTTCGTGCTCCAACGTGAAACATATGCTCAGAAAATAAGTTTATATTGCACATACATGTATCATCTATATTTTGTTCCAGTACCAGACTGGCAAAAAGTAGCGAATACATAATTCAAACGACAGCTTACTTGGGGTTTATACTTTCACACACCTGCTACAGTTTAGAAAACGGTTGTATTACAAGACTGGTATTTCTTAATGACATCTAAGCTACTTTTGGGAGTCTGTTGACTACATGGTTTCGTTTGTCTTTTACGTTCCATGTATGGATGAAAAGCATAATCGAAACTTAATATTTCTATAGTTTTAAAACATGTGTTAAAGGAGATTTACAATGCTTCCTGAAATACCATATCGCATTTGTATTAAATAAAGACTGGAAGTACGTTAAACCACTGTAGGTTCTTATACACTTGTCCACAAGCTTGGCTAACGCCGATGTTTTACCCCTTAGATAACACGATTTTACACAAGAAATCAGGACACAAGATCGTTCAATAGCCATGAAAACATGACCATGCTTGATGAAGGCTCGGTCTCATTCTTCATCCGTTTTCCGTGCATAATTGCCACCGCTCTGCACAACAAATTTAAATAGTTCTCGTCTCTGTGATAGCCCCTGATCGGAATACTTTATCGAAGGTTAAACGCCAATAAAAGCCCTTTAGATTTAGCACACTTCAGGTACGTAGTTTGTGTCTTAGGCGGACGAGCCATTTCCCACCGCGTGCAGGAAATGTTATTGCATTATTCATTGTAGTTCATAAAATTTCACAATTTATATATCCTAGACAGATTCGCTTTATTGTTGTTACCGTCTCCAAGCAAACACAAATTATGTGACTTCTGCTCTGCTTTGTAAGATTTCAAGTGCATCAATCTGTGGTTTATTTTTTTAATTTATTTCTTTTTCACATTATTTAAGGGATCAATCTATAGATCTATAGACGTATAGAATCCTTTATGATGTGTTTCAAATTGCATTAACTTGGGTTGTTTTTTTTACTGTGAGTGACACCAGCTAGTGCTGACAGATGATTAGACAAACGTAATAAAATGTAGCGCTTAGGTTTATGTTTATCCACAGTACTACATGTTTTAATCTATTGGCATAAAATAAGCTGGACATGATGGATGCCATTTTTTAATTCAGCCATTAAGCTATTTGTCATGCCGAGTCTTACAACACCTTTTGAGATGTTTTCATAAACTAAATCGACGTAGATTTCGAAAAGATTTCACAAATTGTATATCTGTATTAAATCCTGAGAACAATCACACAACCCACCGATTAAGTTTCCAACAAAAAAACAACAACAACAAAAATCTTTACGAAATACGACTTGTGGTGTATTACCAATCAAACCGTATATCATGTTTAGTAACTAAATTTCTGAATCTAGTTTGAGCCAGTTTTGTCTTGTGCGATTATAGGAGAGCTAGTTTTTGTGCTGTTTTTTGTTTATTCTGTTTGTGTATTTTTGTTTTGTTTTTCGGGGGTGGGGGGGGG